>JASSUY010032742.1:2698-43211 GCA_032466535.1 Forpus xanthops
CCCTGCCCATGGCAGGGGGTTTGGAACTAGATGATCGTAAGGTCCTTTCCAACCCTAACTATTCTATGATTCTATGAATATGCATCACCTATGAGATGTGTCTGCTCCTGGAGGTAGAGATTTTGGTTGTTTTTTTTTTTTTTCCCCTGGGATAAGAAGTGCTGCCATTTAGGAAGCTGATCCCACTGCCATCTTGTGCCACAAACTCCCCTCTGCAATGAAGTCCTTCCAGGAAAACACAAAAACCCCAGCCCAGAAAGAAGAAATCACTTGGGAAATACTGGATTTAGAAATTTTAAACAACTCTGTGATAATTTCCAAGGTCATTAAGGATCCCCAGTATGCTTCTTCCTCTACTACTTTCCTTGGCAACTGATGTAAAAGATATCACTGCAGCACTTTAATAACAACAGTTTCCTGTTTCAGCAAGTCTTCAGTTCTGCAGAAGAAGTTAAACACAGAAAGAACTAGCCACTGGAAGTTCACTTTTCTTTAACTACACAGTATTTTTAAAAGCTATGTCAAGTAAATATTAAGAGTTACTGTGTATTTTATATTTGTTACAGAATCTTGCTTAAAAACTGAATATATTCATGTTCATTAGGAATACTCAACCCAGAGCAACACAGAACTTCAGATCTTTTTTCCTTAATTCCAGAAAAAGATATCACACAAGCATTTAATGCAGACTGACTCAGAGTCTGGGCCTCATTCTGCTTCCAGTGGTGTAAGCTGCCAGTTTCCCGAAGTTTTACAGGGCTTAGTACCAAGTTCTAAATTAGAAGAAACAACTACTGGATTAAAAATAACTCCACTTCAAGAAAAGCCTTTGCAGCTTTTATGAAAAAGAACAAAACCAAAACCAAAACGAACAAAAAACAACAAAAAAAAACCACAAAAAAAAAAAAAAACACAAAACCCAAGTTAAAACTCAAAGCTAAAAAAACACTCAATATAATGCACATATATGGAAAAAATAAAAATTTGAATAGAAGTTAGAAGAAAATTCTTCATTACCTTTTCTAACAGTTCTTTCACTACTTCATTTGTCAGTGTTTCGTACATTAAAGGACATTCCTCAATCACCAGCCTGGGGTGCCTTTGTCCTCCGGGTGCTGCATGCTTCTGGCTAGGACACAGAAATAAAGCAGTCTTTGTCAGCAGTTTGCTGCTAACTTTGGCAAATGCTTGCATATAGAATTCTTTTCTCCTGGAATAGTTATGAATGAAACCCTGGCAATGCTTCTTCATACTTTTAGGTAGAACTCAGTGGGGTTTGGTGTTTTGTTCTGCTTCTTACACAAAGTGGCAGGTATTATCTATTACAATGTCAACTTCAGAATAGTAATATTTAATAAGAATTTCAGCTGAAGACTGTAAATAGACATCTTTTGGAAACTGAGCTTTATTGACAAACAAACAAACCCCAAAATCTCTGATAATGCAAAAAAATACAAATTTAATCTGAAAATGTAGCAAGCACAAAACAGTTCTGTAGAAAACACAGTATGAATAGAAATTGATCTTTTACACTGTTAACATGCTACTTTATTTTTTGTAAGTAAAGCAGAGTTGCAGCTATTGTATGAAAGACAACATAGGCAGAGACTAAAAACACAATGCAGTAATAATTACTTTGGGTTAGGTAATGCTCAAATCAATCAGACATGAGAATCTGACAAGCTTTAACTTTCATTTAAGGAGCAGTAGTCATCATGTTGTATCTACAGCCAGTTAGGTTACTACTCAAACAACAGAATTTGGTGTATATCAATAATATTATGGGATTTTATTTGATGTTTCCTCCACACAGATGCTTCAGAATGAAACATCAACGAGAGACCCTCAACTTACATATGTCATACCTGCATAGGAAATTGGGAAACTACACCCACTAGTCTCACGTGTAGGGTACAGAGTCTTGTCTGCCACCTATTCAAGGTCCTAATGGTTCAAGCTATAAATTTATAAGGATGCCACATCTATCGGGATAGGGCAAGTTGTGGGAGCTGTTCGCTGTCAGTGTTGCCTCTTAGAAGCCTCAAATTCAGACAGTAAATATTCTGCTTCTCTTACTCAAGCATTTGCCCACATAGACAACCTTTACCTTGCTTACAGATGGATTTATAAAGGAGAGTTGTATGAGCAGCAAATGGCATAAACTATGCTTGTTTAAGCAAAGTGTTTGAGAAGTGTCCTCAAATGAACCATGTTTTACAGAAGCATTACTGGATTGGCAAGGGACACCTTCCAACTCACACCCTTCCAGCCTTCCAAGAAAAAATGAAAGAACCTTTGTGCCTTGCACTACAACTCAGGATCAAAGGGGGAAACATGACAGCTCTTTAATGCAGTAAGAAATCCACATTTCTAGTTATTCAAAATAAGATAAAAAGGTTATCTTCTTTGCATTCAAAAGGAACTAGTGGCAAAGTTTCTTTGTACATTTTCTCTATGATCACATGGTGATTACAGTGCAGTGAACACAGGAATAATAAACAACACTATGGAGCTTAAACACAAACTCTCCCTCAATGTCAAAAATCAAGCTTTTCTATGAGCTTCAATCACAGAATGATTATTTCGTTCTTATTAAGAAGGAAAAAAAAACTCTGACAAACTAATTCACACTTTCTAGGTAATTTTCCCTAAATAATGCTCTTACAGGAAGAGTGAAGACATTAATGTTTTGAATTTAAGAACAAAAAATAGACATGAGAGAATTTAGTGCAGCTTATTACTCTCTTAGTGTTTCATATAATCTTGTATTTGCTGCAGGTTTTAAGACAAAGGATACTTTAGAAAAGAGATGTATTAAAAGGGTAAACTAACAATTTATCTTCCCACAAATGATGATAAGCAACTTTGGATTTTGTCTGGACATATTCAAAGGCAAAGTAAACATCAGCCTATTGCGTTCTTACTGTTAATTAATAAACATTACTAATTTGATTCTCTGAGTTACTCATTTCAAGTTGATAATAAACTATGCATATATTGGGCAATCCACTTACAGATGAATTCAGTAATGGATCAGTGTATTCAACTTATTTCACTGTTACCTTAATTTTAATCGTGAAAGTACCACTCGATACATGTGACTTGCAGGGAAACTCCTTCTACGTCCAATTGGCAGCATAATAGGATGAACAGCTCCTACAACATATCCTTTGCTGTAATATTCTTCCACCTTGGGTGCTATATCCAACACAGAACTGATCCTGATGACTTCTGGATTTGAGGAAGCTAAAAGCATTAAAAGCAGAAGAGAAGCATGTGATTCTGTGTATGCCCATATACTTTTTAGGTGAGTTCCTTTTATATAAACCACACAAAATCTATCCCAAGGGTTTACTGAGAAGCTACACATCTATTTATACACCTCTAATTCATCTTTGATTCTGTAATGTATATATAAAAAAATAAATGCAATGACATAAATCACATTCACCAATATGTAAATGCATTTGTCAAAGAGTTAATTTCATGTTCTTATGTCCTCTTTTCTACCTGCCCTACACTGTAGGTGGGCACGAGCAAGGAATCGAAGGACTTTATCAAAGACACGAGTCAGAAAGTCTGCCTATCCTACTGGTTTAAAGTATCACAAACCAGATGTACAAACATTTAGTTTGCTTAAATCTTTTCTTCTAATAAAGTGAACAAGCATTCTGTTGGCTCATGAGTGATGTGTTCCATAAACCATCAATCTCTACACTGCTTTCCCACTATAAAATGGGTATAATCCTGGTAGAGATACATTATGGAGGGCTTTAAAAAAACAAACACAAAACAGTAACGACAAAAAAAAAACATCAGAAACTAATGTTTTACAATATTCAAGGGGTTTTAAATACCAACTTTTACTAAAGGGAAAAAGGAAGGGAGGCCTACTTTGCTTGTTACTGCAAGAAACTTAACAGCTTAGAAAAACTATCAAGAGAAACCAGAATCATGCATACCACAAGAAATACACTACTATAAAGTATCACTAGTATATATATTGATGATTTATTGCTGATAACTAGACAAGTCCACCTCTTAATGTAAACTCTGCCATTTTCAGTCATAAGGAACGGGCTGTTCCACTTTCTTGTGCTACCTTGCCTTTCATTTTTTTAAGCAGACAGTATATCGCAGCTTGCCTTTCATAGATGGATGATATTTTGCCCTTTGGAATGTCTCCATCCCACGATTCTACTCACACAAAGTCTAGAAGACATTAAGTAATGTAGAAATAACTGCTTTACAGCCCACAAGCCAGAAAGGCAGGCATGTATGAACATAACTCATTTTGCAAACGTCTTAACCATTTTTCATTAAGAAAACTTCCTTCCTAATGTGCTGTCAACAGGTAGCCAAAATACTTTCACTAACAGAACTGCAGCTAAATCACTAGCTGCATAGTAAACTTCAGATGCATGACATTGAAGACTATGACAAAACAGCTACTTCATACATATTCAAAATGCTATTTAGAGTGACAAGAATTTCACAGCATGTCATCTTAGTGGGTTTCATCAATATTCCCCATTTTCTCCAAGAGGAGGGCTGTGAATAAAGCATAACATCTGCCTGAGTAGATACACTGGAACTATCCCTATTTTATGGCTAAACTGACCTCAGAAACAACAGCTGTTTTCATAACCAAGATATGCCTCATGATTGAGACTGCAGAATTTACAGTCCTTGACAGGCATTTAAAATTACACTTCAGAGTCCACTGTTCCTTTGCCTTTGTACTATTAAATCCCACCAAAATAGAAGACTGGCTGTAATTTTCTTATTAGGGATTCTCTGGATGCAGAACCTTCACAGAACTCAAATCTGATTTTTACAGTAGGAATGAGAGTATTCTGGGGACCAGGAGGAAAGAAGCCAAGGTACAGTACACTGCTGGTAACCAGTTAAGATGCACAGGGACTCCAGGCAGTGTATTTAGACTATAGCATGGTTGACTTAGTCTGCATCACGGCTTGGGAGAGGATCAGGGACTTGGGAAGTCTCCCCAGCAGGCTCATTTCAACTTCAGATGATGAAGCAAAGTAATATTAAATTGAAGTAACGCACTTGTGCTCGCTATACTTTCATCTTAATGCAGGACATAGCTTACTGCAGCATCTTACAAAGGATACTTTGCACAGATTTTTAGTTTTACTTGGTGCAAGATCCAGTGGTGGTAACAAGTCATTCACGCAAACAGAAGTCTCAGATGTTGAAGATATTGCTCTGGACATCAGCAGAGAGCCATGACGACAAAACACATCTTGACAGTGAAAACTTTGGGCTAAAGTGCTAAAAGGCTCTCACTTAGGTTTCATTTAGCTGAAGGATATTCAAGTAGCAGCAAGTATGCGAGAGAACTGAAGGGGAATGGGGGCAGGGAGGAAGCCCAGCATATTCCCCATAGTGCTTTAGCCAATCCCTGTATTTCATAAGCAAACAAAACTCAGAAATGCCTCCAAAACAGTAAACACACAGTTTTTATCTGTATTTTTTATCCTAGCTCTTAAAAGTAAAGACCCCAAACAAAAAATACTTTAAGGCCAAATAGACACACAGCTAGAACCATTCAACATAACAGTTTAAAATCAACTTGCTTACAGTTAGAAGCCTAAGAAGTTTGACAACTATCTGAAACGTATCTCACTTACTTAGCATTTAAAACTCCACAGTAAGTCAATCAAGCTAAACACTCTTGAATATCAAACTGTTCAGGAGAAACCAAACTTCTTCTGCTGCATTGAGAGATTATTAAAATAGATTCACCTTTATTTGCACTTGTTTGACGTGCTTTTTCTTTAAAGTCACAACCACCTTTATAACAAAGGCTTTACAGAACACTTTCAGAAACTTGTTACTTTAAAACACAGCAAAACTATCGAGAACACTGAATGATCTTCAGTCTCAAAAAAACCTGCTTCATTATCCCTTCTGTTATCAGCAGGTAATTCACATATGCACTCGGTAGCCTAGCTTTACTTCCAGTATATTACCATTACCGCAGTCAACATAACATTTTGGTTCTTCAAAAAGAAGAAGCCAGTGAGAAACTGCTTGTGTAGAGAAACAGAGAAACAAATACAGTTGGATGTCCAGTATTATAACTTTGTAATAGAATATGGCTTTTATAAGTATCTTGCAGGTTTTTGATACAGACTGATATATGAATAGACTGATATAAATAAACCTGTTACTACAGACCTGTAGTTAAAACTAACTAGAAGCTAAGTTTTATTTATAAACAAGTTGCTAAAATGTAACACAACACGCACTTACACTTTTCCCCCTTTATTCAATATTTCTAGCAATTACAATTACTTCAAACCCTTATTATTACTTATTTCCAATACACTGGGTTGTTATAAAAGGCAAGTTACTACAAAGTGACTGCAAAACTGAGCTGCCTGTTCTCAGAGGGCAGCCATCTGGGCTTGTTTATATTTTCAACTTGGTGGAACAGGGAGTTGCTCTGTTAGAGACGGGACACCCTCGGGAAGGAAGTATCCCACAGAGCACTGTCTGCCTCTAGCTACGCATACAAATTTTGGTTTATTTCAGCCACAACTTCAAAAGACTATTCAGCAGCTACAAGCAAAGCAGTCAGAAAGAAATAGTAAAATGAAACTGTAAGGCTCTTACTAAAATAACCTACTGAGCTACTGAGACACTGACGTAGGCATAAGAGGGGAAGCCACCCCTGGTATACACATAAGAAACAGACTTCTGCATAAAGTAGCAAGGACAATGACAGCCTGGTTTTGGAAGTCGAGTACATTTTTACAGACTGTTACTTCAGGCTCAGCACAGTGTGTTTTCTGAACAGTCACACTGAATGCAACACAACCATTATTCAAAGTGAGTAAGGATAGCAGCATCTGACTCACAGGAAACTACAAAAAAGCCTAACAGTTTTTTAGCCAGCTTCCTTGACAAGGACAGCTGTGTAATTTGGAGGGTTCGGTTGTTAAAAATACTTCAGTAGTTTCCACTGTAATTTTATGCAAGTGAGGACCTTCATCATGATTTGTATTTCAAAATAAAAGTCTTACTTTTATCAAAGCTAGCCAAAATACATCTAAGACTTACTGAAGTTAAACAAGACAGAACATAGTCAAATTTTATTCCTAGCTTTCTCTGAATAGTAAATATATAACATAGAAAGATACCTTCTAAAGTAAAATCCAGCAATACATATTCATAAGCAGAATCCGTCTTTGTTTCAACTTGTGGTCTCTTCAGCGTAGAAAAGATTTTTCCAGGGCTGCTATCATCTGGGTCTTCCAGCTTTCTCAGTCCGCACCCCATGGCAAGATCTGCAAGTGATTAAATTGCAGGAAAAGGCTGGGGGGAGCAGCAAGATCTGTCGCTCTCACTACAGGGGAAAAGAAAAAGTAACCAACTAATTCCCTTTGATTTTGTTTTCTATTAGCTGTAAATCCAGACAGAGAAAAAGTTCAGCTCCCAAATCAAAAAGCCAAGGTATTTTCCATTCATTTTTTTTATATAGAAACAGCAAGCCTGTGATGATTTCAAGCTACAAACTTGGCAAGAGCAGGCTTGATTTCGCGGCAGTGTTAGAGCTGCTCCAAACTAGCAGAGATTTTCCATGCCACGTCAATTTACAGCCAGCCCCCTATCAGGGCTCTCTTGCAGAGGACACCAATAGTGCTTTGTTTGTCCTTCTGGACCGGCTGAGGGGGGGGCAGGACGGGGTAGAAGAACTGAAAAAGAAAGTTAGAAGCTTGTCTGCAAATACTTACCTCCAGAAGTTCTCAACTGCAGTCAGGGGGAAATAAACAAGTTAGAATGAAAGAATGAGAAAAGAGCCTCAACATGGTTGGAGACGAAAATCATTTCCAGAAAGGAAGTCAGCTTCAAGAGGAAATTGCTTCTGGCATCTCAAAGGGTAGAAAAGTAAATGAAAAGCAGTTTAGTCCTTAGTTTAGATTTCAAAGTTTGGTTCCTATTTCCTTTCCACAGGAACTTTCCTCCAGAGCGAAAAAGAAAAAAAAAAAAAAAAACCAAAAAAAACATTACACTATGCTCATGGATTGCAATAATATAAATATATATATATAAAAAAGTAGTACTGCCTTATTAAGAAAATCAGAACCTACATTGCTAAAATCAACTTAAGTGATCGGTTTTGATAAACACTGAAAAATGACGCTAAAATATTCCTCATTTCAAACCACAACTTCTTCAATGTTATATATGAATACAGTACAAAATTTTATTCCCCTTTTTCCATGGTATTGAACAACTGAAATCCTCTCCTCTTCTGTCAGGCTGACCTCAGCTGGTACAGCCAGACACTTCCAGCACTGTTTCCTAAGTTTTGCTTTAAGTCCTTAAAAACTGCAAGTCACTTGTAACCGCACTACACCTCATGCAGACAATGATAATATATGGGGAAAGAAGGAACAGTGACTGATCTTCTAAGGCCTTCTACTGCTGGAACAAGCAGTTAGAAAATGTACCCTTTTAGTTTTAGACTGGATCTAGAGATCTTAAAAGTCATCTACATAAAATCAGAGATTTATAACACCATTTTGAATGACAGGAACTGTACATTTGAATTTTACAAGCTTTTCACTTTTTCTCCACTGAAAAATACTGATAAGTCAATTACTGCAAGTGAGTTATTAACTATTTGTGGTTTGCTTCCTGTTATACTGCAAGCAGAGTGATCTTTTACTTAAGTAGCTTACCAATAAGGGCAAGTCTGCAGGCTATACTCCCTTTGCAATCTGTGTTATCAAGTTATTTATGTTTGGAAGAAACTTAAGTGTAGAGACCAGGACTGAAGCCATAATTACTGCCTTCAGTTCTTGACAGAAGCTCCCAAGCGCTGAAACCCAAGAAGAAAACCCTCAGTGTTGTCTTCTTGATTAAAACCTAGGAAAACATCTCAAATAACCAAAATTCTTCAGCTTCCTGCATGTCTGTTTGCATAGAAATTGCTCCCAAACACTTTTGTTTAGTAAAGGTCACCCCTGAATTGTTGTGATAGCAGATATACATGTAAATTCTCCACTCAACCTTGAGAATCCTACTGCTCCATTCCATGCAGTCTGTAAGATCCACTGTAACCACTTGTATAAAGCCATGGCACGACTGAGCTGTAAGTAAAAACTTTTTGCAGCACTAGTCCAGTTGCCAGCTGGTTTCCCTTTTTGGGTTTTTAAATTTAACTAAAGATAGCTACATTTGTAATGAGGCCAGAATATTGTGTTTTGAACTCTTTGTGATAAGGTTTAAACCACATTTCAACCCACTCACCAAGACAGGATTTTTCATAGCATAAAATGAGCTCTTCAGACACCTACCAGAAACACTGTTATAAATAAAAACAATGGACCTTCATTTGGGTAACCCTACATTAGTTAACCAGATATAAGCTTCCAAGTGGAAGTCAGTCAACAGCTACCATTGCAGATGTGACTCAAAATCCATTAGACTGAACCAATGAAACCAAAAATCCCATGTGGCCAAATGCAAAAAACCAACCCAACCCAAAACCAACCAAGAACTAGCAGCATCTCTCGCAGGATTTCAAAACTGCATCAAGGCACCCAAATGACTCTGGAGAGGAACAGGATCCTAAGGTTTCCAGATTCAAGAGCTGATTAAGTGACCCAAAACGCAAAGGCTCCGAGAACTCATATCAGAAGAACAGGTCCCTAAAACTATCTTGTGATTCACCAAGGTGTGGTAACTACAGCAACCCCTACCGAAAGAGCATGTGATTCATTGAAAAATCAAAATGTAAAATAGTATTTGGACCAAACATGGTTCTCACTTGCGGTAACAACCAATCACATTTGTAGCTTAGAAAAGCGTATCTAAGCACCACTTAAAAAGTAAATTCAAAAAGACACCATTATCATTGGCTGTAGATCAGTTACCACTGACAATATTTTTAAACAGAAGATAGACACATAAAGACACAAGGGAAGAAATTAAAACCCAAGATAAATTACTCAGATTTCTAAAGAAACTGTGGCTATGTGAACAGCCACAGGACCCAAAAACAACGCATTAACACCACCCCCCCCCCAAATATTAATCATCTCAAATTGCAACACTTTTGACCTTCACAGTTCCTCTCTGAACTTCTTTTTAAGCTTACTTCCTTTGTTTTATGACTCAAGGCAAACAAAATTTTTGCTTGGGACAGAATAGCAACAAAAATTTAATAAAAAAAAAAATCTGCAATTCAATTGTGAAATATTTTTCATATTCCTATCCTCAAGAATTAATGCTTCATCAAAACAGTGACTTTTGGTTCTTCTTTGTGTAGAGTGATTTGATTAAAGCTGTTTCTCCCATAATGTAAAGATGTTAAGAAAGCAGTGGTACTCCATTCTGAATGCTACTTGGTAGCATTCAAAGGCCTTTTTTCTTTTCTTTAAAGGAATAATTTTGTGGATATACCACGACCAGTCTTGTTAAACATGCTGACTTAAGCCAAAAAGGCTGACTTCTCTGCAGCAGTATTTAACTTAATGTTCTAAATATAATTAACAGAGATGACAACAGTTTGTTTCAATGCCTGCATAAGCACAGTTTAATGATAAAAGTTCAGTGCTGGTTTTCCATATTTTTCTAAACCCATACTCATCAATACTACAACTAAACAAAAGTTACAATCCAAACAATAAACACTGACCAATGTGAATGAAAACTTTCAGTCACCAACCTAGAACTTTATTAGAAGTTAAATTTTCAGAAACTTGTTTATTATTGCTGTATTACAAGTAGTGTCAACATAAAGAGCTTTAGATTTAAGATTTCTAACAGTTCTCTTAAATGAGATCTACAAATTTGTTATTTTGCATATCCACAGTATCTCACTTACCAAAGCTGCAGTACCTAGATCATCTGCATCTGTCACATAGTATCAAATAATGCAGTCATATGATTAACTAAAAATCACACATTTGAGAATGAAACTGGATGTTCTAGTTTATCCTATTAAAAACAACTGGAAGTATTATGGACAGTATTCAGTTTGCCTTTAATGTACATACTTTATATAGACTGCAGCTCCACTGACAGAGGTACAATATGACCATATCGTGCCCTTAAAATTAGTTTCAATACTTCTTTAAATTATTTGTGGCTCAAAAGACTAAGAAGGCCTTATAAGATGTATATTTTCCCATTACATCTTGGCTACATTATTAAACACTGTTAAAAGTATTACTGTTCTGCTTACTATGCATCTATTTGGATTTTCAGCATAACAGCTTACAAGGATTACATACAGGATTGCACACATGTATCAAGACACTAGCAATGTATTTTGATCCTTAAAATACTGATTTAAAATGTGTATTTTTTTTTTACTGAACTAGGAAACAGAAGAAACTTTTATACAGGTGAATTAAAACTACTGTAGTACTTTTAACATTACAAAACTATTTTACAGTAACTTCTGCCATAAAATACTATTTACAGCCCTACATAATGGAACTATGTTAAACAGAGAAAAACACTTCAAGGGAGCCATGTGTTCTACTTTCTGCTCAGTTACTACTGGAATGCAGTTTAGCCATTTACTTAGTATAAGCTATTTTTAAAATTAATTTCAGAATACAAGGAATTCCCAGTTAAACATTAAAAATGTAAATAGATTTCCAGGGATGATTAATGCACTTCTGATGTTTAGACTACAAGTAGCAGGAACCAAAGATAATAGTGAACTAGAGAATTCTACTTAAAGCGTGAAAAATAAACCTCAAACAAAATACAGGAAAGAGGTAACTTCCGGAACTTTTCTGCCTGTCTATAGGTTTTTACTCAGTTATACACAATGTTAGCACTAGTATTTTGCCATATACACATAACATGAAAAGGACAATGGTTGCTAGACATATTCTAACAACTAGCTCTGTAGAAAACAATACAAGCCAGGTCTCTAAATTCTAAGGGATGAAAGCCAGAAAACTGATCTTTGATAACACATGACAAGCAGTGCACAAAGATAGTTATTTGCTGTTACTGAATGCCCACAGGTCAGAGTTCTAATCTGATGTGTACGTATGTAAAACCTTGTAACTATTAACGGGAAAATGCAGAAGACACAAAAGAATGTTACCCTTTTCCAGCTCCCAGAATCAGCAAGGGATCAAGAACTTAGCAGCTGCACTTAACTAAATGACTTGCGTATGAAAGCATGAAACTCACCCATATTATGGAAATTTTAAGCGTCAGGAGAATAAAATTGTGTAGCTAAAGAGAATTAAAAAAGTCATGAATGCTAGAACATCAAGATAATGCAATTGTAGGCTCTACCTGAGGAAATGATGTAGTTCTTCCACGGCACGTATCATTTGTACGTCCCTGTAATGGAATTCCAGAAGTCAGTTATTGTGCCTCAATTTTGCCTGCAGAAAAACGCAACCACTGGAAACTTTAAAAGTTCAGTTACTGTTGGTTTGATGTTACGCCATCATTCTTGGCAAGCACTCTGAAGAAAAATAAGCTACAATATCAAGAGAGCCCTCAGTATTTCTACAGCGACCTATGGCTCCTGGAGGAAAGCCACCATGCAGAGTATCATCTTGATGTCTTACAGGTTTCTCAAGTTAACATGAAGCATTGTTAAGACCTGGTGATACAAATCCAACAGTGATGTTAACAGGCCCCACAGCAGAATGCTGCAGGTATAATTATGTGCCTAACACTGAATATCCTTTCCAAACGACCAAGTGCATATGCAAGTAAAACCGAAGTAAATGGTCTCTGAAACAAAGGCCATGGGATCAACTCATTATCAACAATTTAACATCTGTAGCAATTAATGGAAATAACTACATTCTGTATCTGGACTAGAGCCACAATCTGATGACATGTAAATGACTGCACAATATTTGTACACTTGCAAGCTAGTTCCTTAGCTGAAAGGACCTTCCTGCAAGGACTTGGGATTAAGTATTATGAAGTTTGGGTCAATGTATATTTGTTTCATGATATAACAAATAAGGCTCTAAGAACCATTCTTTGACACCTTCAGAGATAGCACCCCATTAAAAAAAAAGTAATAATTTGCTATATACAAATTTCTCCATGGAAATGTATTATCGTCACAATGTGCCAAGACATCTGTAATATAGCTATATTGATGAATTCTGAAGTCTGAATATCAAATGGAAGAACAACTAGACAGATGTTTCTAGTTGTACAGAATGGCTCAGAAACATAACAGTCTATGGCAGATGAGCACTTTCCCCCTCAAGAATGGGCTGAAATCCCTACATATCCCATAAATTGTGTATCTTTTTTTTATATGAATTTGTAAAACAATCCCCCACAGCTGCTATAGTAACAAGTATTTTAAAATAAAAGCTACTAATTTATATTTCTGCAGATTTTTCTACTTAACAAAAGGCAGAAAATCACTTGAAGAAACTTGAAAACAAGTCATGGTACATGGCATCTCCTTTCACAATTATTTGCAAACAGTGTAAGAACAGAACTGGAGTCTACCTCCCCTCCTGTACAATATGAAAGAATGCTACTAACTGCTGCAAATCTTTAAAATATATTTACATAGTACACACAGATTATTTCCTGACTGTGGTGCTCACTCTTTAAGGCTCCTGAATAATTAAAAAAACACCAACCAAAAAACAAAAAAAAAAAAAAAAAACCAACAAAAAAAGGAAACAGCCAAATTACTACAGAGCAGATAAAACTGAAAAGCTGAAGGATATTTACATAAAGACCTCAGTGCTACAGAAGAAATAACCTATTGTCTGCACTCCTATTAACCAGAGGAAGTATTTTAACATTTGAGGAATCAGTCTCTTATAAAACAGATGCAATTCTAAGGGGTGAGAGGAGAAGCAAGTCAAAATAAAGAAAATTATTTCCCTGCAGCTGATGAGGAAGCAGTATTTCATCTCAACTTGTGATACTGCCAGGGAGTACCTAAGTTGGGCACAGACAACAGAAAAAAGTCAAAGAAGCAAGGAGAAGCTTTCAAGTGTTGTAATAAATGTAAGTTAAATCCTGCCTTTTTCTGCATCTAAAAACATACCATAAAACCAATTTTATTGCTTATATGTATATTAACAAGAAATATGTCAGCTTCATATAAGGATAAATAAACTAGTCATCCAAATTTAATATAAAAAATTATTCTCAAGTACTAAAATGATACATAAGTTATATACCTTAAAAAAGTGAAGAATACCAATCCTAAAAAAATAAAAAAAAAAGAAAAAAAAAAAAAAAGTAGGCTAACTCTTTTGGAGTTCAAATAAAATGACTGGATTTAAATAATTAGACTTCAGTCTGAAGCACCTAAATGCTGTCAGTATGTGGGAAAATGGCTTTTACTTTGTAACTAATGTATCTTTAAAACTCATGTAACCCAGAAATTAAATGTTACGTTTCCTTCTAATAAAAAATATGCTGATTTTCAATCTATGTTAGTAACCAAAGTTTATACAATAGGCTGTTTATCAGAAATCCCCATTTTGTCCTGTAACAGTATTTTTACTAAGAAAGGAAATGCAGGACAAAAAATATGGTTTTACATGTTTTTACCTGTCCAAATTACTGTATCTCATTTGATTACTCTACAAAAAGGAATGATATTTAACTTTGGCATTTTCAGGCAAACGTTAGGAGTTAGGAAGAACATCTGCTCCATGTGATAGGTAGTAGGTGGCTAAAAGAAAAACAAAATTTGGTTTACAGTCTGTAGAAGACGGTATGAGAATTTTATCTTCCATTTTGTAATCTTGTCTAGGATGAAACGGGGACTTCACGTGTATTGATGTTTCCAACTCAGATGAATGATGTGAAAAATTTCTTCTCACAGAATACAGCCTCAGTTCCTAAGAAGAAGGAAAAATGTTGTTTCTTCTGTTTCAAAGGGTGTCCTATTTACTACATTAATAATGCTTCAATGAAAACCTGCAGTCCAGTTTGATATTTCATCAGCTAGACAGACTTAGTTCAAAAAGGAAAAGCAAATTTCCATTACGGACATCGGTGAAGTCAACAGCGTAAAGAAATACCTTTCTTCGTTTACAAGTATGGAATCTTAGAATGAGTTAACAATTAATTTACTTACAAAAATAATCAACTTCTGTTCATTGATCATACAGCCTCAGTAAAGTATGCCACGTTATTAAAGCAACTGTACCCTCTTTATAATTGGATAGGGAAAATATATTTTTATAATATGCTACACTGCACAACTATTTAACCAATTGTATGTTTGTTTCTTTTACTTTTTTTACATTTGCATTCTCTGCAATGTACATCAGAGTTAAAGCCACCTGAATCTCAGGATTTCAGTTTCTTTCCATCATCTACTAGCTCTGCATCATGCTGTGTGTTGTTTTCTTAAGTATCTAGCTTCCAGGGCCATCTAGTGCCTATCTCCCTGCTCACTTCAGCTTTCATTACATCAACCTTACAATTCCAATCTATTTCTCTTACTCTTTCTTCAGTTTCGACTCTTACTAGAATACTGAGAAAACAAGCTCATTTTCTCCTCTTTCCTGCCTGGTCCCAGAAGAAAAGAACCATGCTCAATTTCACCTCGGCACGCTTCTAATGTTTTTTTCAAAGCTACATCTACAGATAAATAACACACACACATATATAGACAGTGAAACACACCTTAACCAATAGCAAGCCCCTGCTACAAACCCCTGGGCTCTTTAAAGGCTATCAGATAAGAAATGGACACAAACTGTAATGAAATAACTGACCGCAAATTCCACAGCAGGCAGCTGCGAGCTGCTATGGTGATGATGGATCTCAGCCACAAAGGAAGGACTGGACAAGAAAATCAGTGCAGTTAGATGAGAGCTGCCCAAATGACTTAATACTGAATGCTCCATAATGTCTGTCAAGTAAAGAGAGAAAGCACATACAGATCAAAGAAAGCAAAAGGAAAAACCACACTGAACTGGAATGAAAACAATTAGAATTAAAAACAAACAAAGAAAACCCCACAACAAACAAATAAAAAAGAGTTGTAAAGAGAACATAGAATGGAACAATGCAAGAAAAAGCATGCCATCTACAGTTTTCAATATTAAGTTAACAGGCTCAGTTTTGGTGGAGTTTAAAATACTTGTGTTACAGCAATGGAACTTACTACAGCTGGTGACAAGCCTCTTGTTAAAATATATCATAGAACCATAGAATGGTTAGGGTTGGAAAGGACCTTATGATCATCTAGTTCTAACCTTAAAGTTTGGATTCATGTTTCTGAGACTAAGGTAACTTTAAACAAAGGGTTTGTTCTCTCTCTTCATTTCACTGCAAGTGGAAAAAAAAAAATAAAATACTTACCTATACATATTTTGTAAGGTTTTATTTTTTTGTTCTAGATGGAGTATCATACTATAACATACTACTCGTTACACAAGTACTAGTATAAAATTACTATGCTTTTCCCAAAGTGATTATACCAAGACTCCCTCTTACAAAAAAAAAAAAGAATTTATGTATATATAGATGCACATGTATACACCACAACACATACAAACACATGTATATTTAAGTGTATTATACACACAAAGAACCTAAATTCTTGTTAGTTTCCCCTCAGAGAAAAACTGAGGGCTCCAAGTTCAGCTTAATTTACAGGACATTCACTACCTAAAGGCCAAGGTTTTAGCATCATGCACCGTTGAGATCTGAATGCACACAGACATGAACTATATTAAAAATAGCCTTTCACTCTGACATACAAAGATCCTTCTCTGCCTTTTAGTTAGATACACTATAATTACTGACAATATACTGTAGACTGGAATTGCTCAAGCAAAAAAGTATGTTGGACTTTTCAAAAAAACCAAAACCAAACCAAAGCCAAACCAAAACCACAACAAAACAAACAAACAAACAAACAAAAACCCCTCCAAAACCTCCCAAAAGCCCTAAACCATACAAAAAAATCCCAACTTTAAAGCTATCAAAAAAGATTGCGGGAAACAGAGAACAAAGTAGTGAAATGAACCAAACATGCAAACAAATCTGAAAACCAGAATATGTTTCTGCCACTGACAGGTTCTTATTGTTAGAGAACTCAATCAGGCTTTCAGGAAAACACATGAAAATACTTATTACCTTTAAAGGGTAAGCTTTAAAGAAATACTGCAGCTGTGCACTCCAATTTAGTGTACAGCACTTTCAGATTTGCATTAAGGAAGATCGTCAGACTTCATCAACTAAAAATGGTCTACTGTGGTGACAGGAGTGAAGTTTAGAAAATCTAAGACTGATTCTCTCCAACAAAGCTAAATGTCCAAGCTCAAATAAAGAGAACACCCCCGCCAGGAACCTAAAAATTCTCCTCTAGGAAAAGACACTGTATAATGCTATATGTTAATGTCAGGCAAAATATTCTGTTGGATACAGACCACTAAAAAGCAAAAACCTCAAACAGCCTGGAACCATGCCTGCCCCTGACACATACACTGCACCTGGAAAAGATGTCTGAGAATAGAAAGACCCAGAAAGTATGAGATAACACAACAAATGCTTCCCACCTCCATGTCCACCTTTTATACCTTTGCTCAGTTTACACAGACTGCAGTTATGTTTCTCAGCTCCCCCAGGCCTGAGTTGCTCATGGATCTCCCTCATACACACACACAATCCAGTAAGTATTTACCAGGCCAGTGTCTCAGAACTCAACCATCAAAACTTAATTCACAGGTATTTCTCCCAGACCTCAAAGCAGAGCATATGAATTTCAATCTTCCCTCAAGTTTCTGCTGTTACTGTAGACCACACAGACCTTGCTACTGAACAGAATCTCATAGATGTCCTCTAGGAGCATCCAAACATTAATCTCCAAATTAGAGGATGATTTAGAATCTAAAGCACTGCACAAGATCCAGTAGAGATGAACACTATGTCTTGGCTTCCTAAAAAAACAAGTGTCACCTGGCAGCCTTTAAAAACAAAGGTCAACCTTAGCCATTTGTACATGTCAAGATAAAATTAATTCCACAACCTCATGAACAAAACACACTATAATCCCTAAAAGAAAACACCTTCAAGTAAATACACAGCAGCATTAGCAAGCACATAAGCAAGGGGAGGGGATTAGTTATTTTTGATTCAAACCTGATCTGAAATACCAAATTTGGACCTAAAAAATAAACTAGAGCTGAGAGTTGGTGAATGTGTTTTTCTACTTTTCATTTAAGGTTATTACAGATTTTGTCCTAGAAGTACATCACCAAAAAGCTACGTAAGTGCTAGAATAGGGAATGAAAATAAGTTAGGGAATTGCCAGAACTGAAGCCTCTTTTGTTAACTGTTACACCATTAGAGAATTGGTTTCTCTTTTTATACATCCACAACAGCAATAGAACAAACTTAGAAATTCGTGATTTTCTTCTTCAATAAAGTTTTCATCCACTTTGTTCACTTAACCTTGTGACCTCATTAGAAACAACTGTGATGCACACTCTGGTTTAAGTTGCACTTGAAACCTGTAAGAAGTCTACAACCGCCAACAATTATCTAGCTACTGGCTGTACCCACACTGCTCTCATGACTTAGAGAGCAGTACAAAGTATATGTTTATTCCTAACAAAATTTCAAATGCAGCGGAGGCAATTCGCAAATGACCTTCAATATGAGGTTGTTACTTTAGGCATCTGCTCCCTCTCACATGGCCACTACTTGGCAATTTTCAAGCAGCAGACACATCTGTTGGAGTATTTTAACAAGATCAGCATTTTTGTGAAGCTGGGGAGCAGGTGGTAATGACACAACCAGTTGTTTAATACATAGCAGGCTGCTGTCAACATTTGCACTTTTTTTTAATGCAACCATTGTCGAGTGCTCAGCTACAGCAACAGTCACAATGCAAACTGATCCTACTTGTTATATATAGGATATATTTAAAACTTTGAGTGGGAATGTGAAAAGGTAAAGGTGAAATTTGAAAAGGAAGAATTATAGTCTAGAACTACTAGTTACTACTAAATGAAGCTAAGTAACTAATTAAAAACTAAAACTTGTCTAAACCAATTTGGCATCATCTTGTAATTAATGAAAGACTTGATGAATTCTGACAATTTTAAGTGCTTAACCGTATATGTCAATCTACTCGAGATGGGAACAGAGCAGTTTCAATTACAGGTAACAAACTTTAAGGAAATGGATAAGAATGAGCAAGAAATACAGTGAAGGAATACACAGTATCAGCAGTTTCATACTGAGTTTCATCAAGTTTAAATCTGCACTGCTAATACACACCTTACTTCCTCTAGCCTATCCCAAATGTCTTGTACACATACAAGAGTTCATGTAGTTGCCTGATAAACCCGTCTGAGGAACTGATACAAGCGCAAGTTAACTCTTTTTGGGTGAAGGGAGTAGAGCTTCATCTTTAACTACATCAATTCCCTGAACTGGGATGCCATTAGTGGATCACAAAAACCTCTGCCAGCACAAGAGTGGTGTGGAAAACTGAATGAATTGCTGGGTTATGGCAGCTTTGGCTGTAAATGAAATAACTTCTACAGCTATGAATAAATGCAGAAAATTCTGTATCAGGAGATAAGTAAGAATATGAATTTGCAGCTCATTTCCTATGCCACAGTAACCAAACATGCTTGGACCATGCATGCACATATGCATGTAACTGAATACATTATCACTTATCACAGGGTAAACTACTTTGCCTTTGCTATAAGGTAAAGCATGGTACTAAGACAATTACTGTAGGAGAGGAAGAGCTGCTGTGCTCTAGATCTACCTTGTAACTTACTTCATGCTATCTTGCTTGTATAGCCTTGGTCCTAGGAAAGATAAAAGTCAAGTTTCAAGGTGAAAAAGCTTCTTTCTCTATCTGATACAGCAAGTATGCACTCATTTTTCATTCTGAAATTATTACTGATTTTTAAAGTGTTTTCATACACTGTTAGAATATAAACTGGATATTATGATCACTATGTTACACCAACTCCCTTTTAAGTATTCCTTAAAAATATGAACCATTCAGATATTCATGTCTCACATTCATATTCAGCTTTTTTTTTTTTTTTTTAATGAGAATACTTGCATTTTATTCCAAGACAATACTTAATGTTACAGCCCCCTCTACTGGAAGTATTTAGTAGCTATTGTTACACAACAGTCTGGAGAAAAAGATTCTTCCCTTAAAAGAACAGCAAAAATATTTAAAAACAAATTAAAAAGCCTGTAACATGACTTTGATTCATCCATATCCAGTCTGCCATTTGTAGTTGGATAAGCATCTTTCACAGAAGACTAACTGCTGTAATATCAAGAAAAATACTGACACCTTTAGTCTTTTGTTATCAAGCAAATCTAGGCTAAATATTAGACATTATTTGATATGTTGTGTCAACAACCTTACTGATTAACACAAAAGGATCTTAAACTGGAACCCAAAATAACCCCAACAACTTGTATTACGTGACATGGAAGATTCACATTTTAGAACGGCTGTTCAAGAATCAGAACTACACAGAAAACCACCCATGCATGGATTGCCAACTGACATAACTTTCCATGCTCCATGGTCCAAAATCTCACTGCTCCACAATATGAGGTGCTTATATAAGGCTGCAAGTAATGAATTCAACTTCCCAAGATCCAGAGACAAGGATTTATAACCATCACTTCAGAGAACCGAACAAGGTTCACTGTTCTGTCTCAGAATAAATTTTTCATATGCAGTTTTCTTTGTACCTCCAGTTTTAAAATACCTGTATTTGCCTTTTGGTTTTTTTTTTTTTTTTTTTTGGTTGGTTTGTTTTTGTTTTTTTTTTTTTTTTTTTTGGTTTTTTTTTTTTTTTTTTAGTTTTTCCAAATAGTTCTAGAACAAGCAATAACCACATCCTTTGTAACAAAGCCTCAAGTGTAGAAAAATCTGTTTTTCTGCAACATTTATTTTCCTTATTAGTTTATTAAGGAAAGACCTTTTAATCCCTTCCCCTCTTCTTTTACTGTTCCCCTTCAAGAATGGGGACACTGGTAGTATCATACCTGCTTTAACTATCTTTAATACTTACAGGAGCAGGCATGGCTATGGCATTCTGGGCAACAGGCTGGTGATGTGATGCTTGAACTCCGTGATCAGGATACACCTAGTATTACAGAAAATAAGAAAAAAAGGCAGAAAAACTTGTTTCACAATTGCATGTTTTTACAAACTTTTCACATGAATTCAGCTTCCTTAGAACTTCAAACTATATTTAAAGTATTGACTTCCTAAAAAAAAAAAAAAAAACACCAAAATTTCAGTATTTAAAAAACTTTATTTTCCCCACTGTATGAAAGTTTGGTAAAATCATTTTATCTAGAGCAGTGTCAAAAATCACTTTCTTTGACAGATGTATTACAGTACTATAAATCCATTTCACTGTTCTGACGGCAGCAGTGTTTAAATGTGTAGATTAGTACATTAAAATGCAGTTCCCAGAATTATCACATTTACAAGACATTTACATACAAATAATACACAGGCTTTTCTTTGAATTTTATACCAGCTTCTGAATTTCCACATACTGTTTCCTTCAACATCAACAAAATGTGTACCTGTGAACTGAGAGCACACTACATCCAAATACTCCTTTAAACTACTTGATGTTTTTTCTTAAGTGCTCACAGACTGCAAAATTTCTCAAACTTGGTATTTGATTTACAAAATACAAAAGTAAAATAATAGCACTGGTAATATTTATGAATATATAAACCAGAGTTATATGCACTTAAAAAGTAAGAAGAACTCCAACAACCAAAGTCTTGGATTATTCAATACCTTTATAGGGAAATTAAATTAAAGTATGTCAGGATTTGCCACTTAAGATGTCTGAAACACCAGTTTTGGAACTTCTCTTGTAGAAATAAATACTCTTCAACTTTTGTAACAATACTGATTACTGTCCTAATTTATTTTGACACCTCTGTTAATGAGAAATGAATTATCAAAAAGGAAAAGCACCAAACATAAAACACTTAAAATTTTATATTTTTTCTGTATCAAATTATTTACTGTAATTTTTAATATCCAATTACAAAAAATGGCCTTATTGTATATTAAGCATCTCTTAAGAAGCATTGGAAATGCTATTGGTATCAAAGAAAAAAAAAAAAAAAAAAAAAAAAAAAAGGAAAAGAAAAATATTTAGCCATTCAACTACTTCATTTATTCTGGTCTTCAGAGTATTTAAAACTAAGTTTTTGCTCACAGAGAAAAAGAATAACTTCAGGAAACTGTTATGGGCTTGGGTATACTAATCCAGCATTCTGAAGAGTCTGACTCCCATTTTACTTGTTATTTTCAAGCAGAACAAAACAAACTGACAGTTTTTATACTGCCGTCTATAATATTTCAAATCAAAGCATCCTTCTAGAAAACTGAAGAGATGTTCTTGAAGACAACTGAAATGATGTAACAGCAGCAGCATTAACTGTGGGGTAAGTACGGAGAACAGTTGATGTTAAGTGACCTGAACTACTTGTGCTTCAACCAAAAGAATGTTTTTCAATTGCAGATAAAAGCTTCAACTGTAAATAAGGTTTTTATAAAAATACCTCTGGAGCTGCAGCTTCTACAAGGAGAGGTGGAGGTACACATCCACTTTCCTGGGTAATTCCTATTGGCTGATAAATGACTTCAGATGGTTGCACATACAAGAATGAAGGTGAAGAGACAGAAGACTGAAATAAACCACATTATTTTCATAAATAACATGATTTATGCACTATGAACACCAAAGATTCTTTTAAAGTTTTATCTTCATTTATATTTAGCAAAGAGAACAATAAAATAAAGTGCCAAATAAACCTTTGATAACCTAGAGACCAAAGAGAGAAAAGTTGGTAGGATAAAACAAAAATGTCCTGCTTTTACACATTTTCAGATTTTATGTTTTGGAGAGTACTGTTAGAGAAATCCTAAAATATATGAAATTGACACTCTCAAGATCACAGAAACCTAAGTATAGCCTTGTAAAAAATACATTAAAAGAGTATGTAATGTGTTTTAAAACAAACCCCACAGTATTTCTCTAATTCAGCACCCAGATTTCAAAGCAGCAGATGACATCTATTAATAGAGATGACCTGGCCATAACTGGACAAGGCTGCCCTCTACTGAAGTAATGAGGATGCTTTGTAACAGTTCAATCTTAAGCAACTTAGTCCTCCTTTCAGCTTCAAACCCTTGAAGTTCCTTGAGTGTCAAGATTTCCATATTAAGCTCCTCTGCTACAGAGATCATGAACCTAACAGTCTTCCCCCAGAATTACCAGGTTAGCGATTTCAAGTTCTTCTTCCTATTTCAAGGGTATGGGTCTAGTTTCACCCTACTTGTGCATCTACATGCTCCTGCTAGCAATACTCCAATAAAATGTCACAGTTAGTTATTGAGCTAATTGATACTCATTTCTCCTATAAGGCAAAAAACATGGCAGGTTTTACCAGCTTCTGAGAACTTACTAGGTAATTTCATATAGACTTTTTGCCAGAGGGAGAAAAGAGGGGGGAAGAGGCTTCCTTTATGCCAGATTTGTATCTGACATTCCAATAAATGCTATATTAATAAAATGTTATTTCATGTTTTGGTAACATTTAAGTGTTGTGAATAGTGGTAAAGTTCACTGTAAGTGCACCAGACTTTTAAACTAGATGCAAACTACTGTTAAAATACTGCAACTCTATTTACCTGTGGAACAGACCACTGCCACTGACTTGGAACACAGTGTGCTGGTGCCTAAACTCAAACAAAACCAGTATTATTTATGTGATTAAGAACATACACATACACCTATTGTAATTCCCAACATACTAGAATCAAAATGATCTTTAATCTATAATACTTAAACAAAATATGATTTTAATTAAGCCCCCAAGTAATTCAGGAACTTGGTTTCACCTACATCCACTCAGCCTCTGACTCTAGCATTTCATTAACTTCTAAAATACTAAAGCACCTTAAGAAGTGTGGCTAATTACAAAACCAGAAGATACAGAATGCACTTAACTTGACAATACACATTAAAAATACAGACATATTGCATAAATCCAGTACTGGTCCACCAAGATGATTGAGGGACTAGAGAACAGACATATCTGGATGCTGAGAGCATTGAGTTTGTTCAGCCTTGAGAAGGATAAAGGTGGGAGGGGTGCTGCTAAGGAATGACAGCATAAATATGACCGAGACAGATTCTCATCAGTGGTGTTCAGAGCACAAGTCAACAGACACAGATTGGAACACTGAATATTTTAACTAGTTAAAAAGAAAATACTTTCACTGTGAGAAGTATCAATTATCAGATGATGCTGTCCAGAAAGTTGTGCAAACTCCATCACTGCAAATATTTAAAATTCAATTGGACAAGTTCCCAAGAAACTAGATATAACAAGCCCTGCTTTGAGCAGGAGTTTGGCTTAGATTATAAAAATTAAGGATGATACTAACCCAGTTGTCTAGCAACACCAAGCAAAATTTTAATTATTACATTTTCTCATAGTTACATAGGCAAAATAAATTATATTATACTTAAAAGATCTTAAGTGAAATTAAAATCTCTTCTATCTATTTTGAACAACCTTTTTATTTCCTAAGAACGAACAGAGCCAAGACAGTGCTGCAAATAAAACTTCATGACTGGAAGGGACACTGATGGTTAGAAGACAATTTTCATATAGATACCTGATAATGGTATGTAGGAGATTGATAAACTGGTTGAGCCACCATCACAGGTGAACTGGAAACAGAACGCGACTTGAAAAGAAAGACATTAAAATCTTAATGAAGCAATTTAATTAATTACCACTCATACTAAGAACAGTTCTGGAGTACTGTAATGCTGAGCCATCTCCCCTTTTGAAAATGGATTTAACTTACACTTAGATTCTTCAAAACTACTGTTTCTAAGGGACTACATCAGAGATGAAAAAAACACCTTTGGTGTATTTACTTAGTTCTTTCCAGAAAGTATTAGGCCATCACTATCTACAAATGCTGAGGTCATTCACTACCCTGACTACAGATATATTTTTTTGTAAATACTTAAAGCCGCCACTGATGTTTTCCTACCCTCTCCACAGCCCCAACCCAATCTTCCCTTTTCCATTCCCTACCTTGCACCAGGCTCAGCATTCATCTGATCTGAGAGTCAACCAGTTTAAGGAGCTAGAAACCTGCCCAGGTTTTGTGTGGGCCTAGTTTAAGTTCAAAAAGAAATCAGTGAAAGAAAGCAGGGCAGAAATGTATGGCCATGATAGAGAACACAGCCCCGTGAACCTGTAGTTCTGAATAGTAAAGCCTAGTGTGTGCAATTTGTAATCGGAAAGATTCAGTGCTATTTGCTTTAAACACAATGGACGTAAGCCAGAAATTCTGGGAAATTTGTTTTATTCGTTACTAACTCTTCCATTGAGTTTTTCCCCAACATGAAGGGATTTTCCACTCATATATAGTAATATGTCTGTGAATGCTGTCTAAGTCCCCCAAGGCTATTAAAGGCAAGCAATCTATCAAATTATCTTCCTTCTAAACAAAGTATTATTCCTGAAAAAGAGTAAGTGAATGACTGTAACCCAATTTCATTTTTGCTTTCTTGATGTAGTACTACATTTTCTTTTCCTCGTCTGTGTACAGTTTTACATCCAAGAAGACCTCAATCATGGAGGAATAATAAATGGAGCCAATCAGAGGTCAAAAGCACCAGAAACTCCGTAAAACAAAACTTCTGCATCAGGGCCACACTGATTCTGAGCTACCTTGTCCTATGGGTCATATCAAAGCAAAAGTCCCCTGCAGAAGACCAACAAACTTAAGCAATACTTAAAAAGATGTAATAAACAGGCTAATACAAGGAAGCCATTAAAACATCAAACTCAAGCATAGCCTAAGAAACTGGAAGCAGGATGGACTTGAAAACACTGCACTCATCCTGGTCCACAAAAAAGCATATATGCAAAAATAACTGACTTACTGGCCATGGTTGCTGCACAGAAGCAACTTCAGATGTATGAAAATAAGCCACTCCATTATGGTATATGTAAGGATATCCACTTGATGTAGTTAAGTACATTGTAGCAGCTTCTGGTATAACAGTAGAACCTGAAATTAGTATTTTAAAGTTCACTTACAGGAAAATTTTATTTTTTCAGATTTGTGGATCATAAAAAAAAGGTCACTTTTTATCTCTAGAGGAACAAAGTAGTCAAAGGAAAGAACATGGAGCAGTGTGCCTAGTGCGACCTCAGTTCCCTTTCAAACACAAAATCATCAAAGCAGATGATCACAGGACATCTCCAGAGGTAGACGGGAAAGGGGTACAAAAGATAACATGCATATAAATTACTAACCAAAGATACATGTATTTTTTAACCTTCAAATGTCCAAAGGTAACTTCACATTGTATGAGATTTTAACTGGTAAGCTCCACATCCTCATATATAGCTGAAACTAAAAACAACTGAATTATTTCACCACAAGGTACTGCCTCTTCTCTCAGCACAGAGACTGTGGTTCTGTGATGACACATGGCCTGGCAAAAGTGAAAACCAGTAACTAAATGTCAGTAACAGGGATACTTCTCAGCAATGCTGCCATTATGGCAGAGCTATAAGCCAGCACTGGCTGACCCCAGAGCAGAGTTCCATCAACACAGCCCTCTAATAGGTACTGACAGCCATCATTATTCAAATAAAGAGATAGATCCCTGTGCAGATGAGCAGAAGTGTGGGGTGAGGGTGTTTTTGGTTTTTTTTTTGGGTTTTTTTTTTTTACATAGCAAAGTCACAAAAGTACACCTCATTCCCTGCTGCACTGATAAAAGGAATGCATTTTACAGCTCTGACACACAGCCCTTAGTGTGGAGCAACAAGAACAAGCCCTGCTATGCCAAAACCTGATGGAGCTTCCCTTAAGAGCTTGTGATTCATATCCTACATTTTCAGTTGCTTACTACAGAAATAAAACTGCTTCTGGCAGGAAAGGGCATCTTCTCTGGAAGAAAACCCTCTGTCTCCCCCAAAAGAACATCTTAACAGCTTACTTGATCAAGGTAAAAAAGTAATCTGACAAAGAAAACTTATCAATACCCCTCTTATGTAAGTGTTCAGTCTGAAATGCCAGTAAAAATACATACGAGGATTCCGTATTTGTTGTTTCCTGATTGCTGGACCAATATTCAATTTCTTATCCCTATAATTAAGCTTTTTAGCCTAGAATTAAAGAAAGAAGACACTGTTTTCTACACGTACAGAGACATGCAAGGAATAAAAATTAGATGTACACAAGTCACTCATTAGGTTTCACACTCCCCTGCTTTTTTATTTAGAGTGCATCTCAAAATCCCCCACAGCTATACTAATTCCTTTTTTACCCTAACTTTAAGAATTCACATACACAAAATTAATCATTACTAATTTCAAGTATTGTACTTAGTTCTCATGGAGCTTCCTTACCAACAACTGGTACCTATGATTCTCAGCAGAATCTTTTCATTTTACCACTAGAGTTATGTCAGCTCTGACAATCAAACATGTCTGCACAAAAGACAACAGGTGCCTTCTCAACAATCAACAAAGTTTTGACAGAAGCAGATTTTCTAGCAAAGCAAACAAAGGCAATTGTGAAGGACAGAGTCTTTATGGCTCTCTATATGCAATAGATCACATACAGAGTATGGAAGTAAAGACTACATGTTGAAGTCAAAAGCCGTACTATGAACTGGCAACTCCCATCCCCAGTTCTAGAAGATCTCAGTCTAAATCTTACATTAGGTCTCTCTCTAAGCCATTTTCTTAACTACACAGACCAGACTGAAGAGATCTTCAAATGCAAGCTGGCAAACAAAAGAGGACCAGAAAGTGAGAGCTACTTAGTGCCAAATACGAAATTAAGTATTTAATTTAAGAGATAAATGTAACAGGGAATTATCACTTACCTCTTGTAAAATCTTCTGAGCATCTTCTTGGGTTTCAAAAGTAATGAAGCCATACCTAAATAAGAATTACAAAAGCTAACCCTCTGAAATTAGTGTTTTGTTTTTTTTTTTTCTTTTTTTTCCTACACTGTACATTATTACTCGATATATAGTACAAGTGAATGAGCAGCCCCTGTGGAAAGCCACACAAACCTCATTCTGCATTGCTCGTTACTCAGTGTGTATTTTTATTTCCTTCGTTTCTACTAAGCAAAGACTTTGATATGAAGCTCTCACTCACTCTGGAAGCCCAAGCTGAGACATTTGGAATGTTATTTTTTTCTACACTGTACTTCACAGCAAAGCTCCCACCTACTTCAGTGATAACTGTGAATGCTTTATACTTGCACAAGCACTACCCACTATAATGAGTTCTCAAAAAAAGCAGCAATGCAGAGATAGTGTTTATCTGTGATGTATTCTTGTCATTCTTGACATGACTACCATTAAGCAAGTGTTCTGTGGTATTCTCATACTTCGTAACTACTGCAACAAATCAAAAAGAAAAGGCTTTCTACACAAACTCTTGCTGTATTAAACCCCCTCAATTCATTCCCACAAACCTAGGCCATTGAATATGCCTTGTGCAAAATATCTCGTCTTATAATTCAGGTCTGTACCACAACATATATGTTCACAAATGCTTATTTGAGTACAAAGTCCAATACGAACTTTTAAACCTGCAGGCTTTTTTTTTGTATTGCATTCTCTAAACTAACTTGTAGACATTTCCAAGTTCAAAGAACAAAGAAATGATTTTCCTAGCTTGGGATCTTATCTACACAGACTTTTCATTCCATGTGCTGTCTGGACAATAAACTAATAGACACAGTCACAAAATCCTCTAAATTTCTAAAATCACTTGTCAATGAGAAGCAATGGACTGCTTGGATTTTAACAGAAATACCAACACTGTTGAAATTAATTATTTTCAAACATATTTTCTGTGAGACATATGTTGCAATCACACTG
Source organism: Forpus xanthops (assembly GCA_032466535.1). Taxonomy (NCBI): domain Eukaryota; kingdom Metazoa; phylum Chordata; class Aves; order Psittaciformes; family Psittacidae; genus Forpus; species Forpus xanthops. Next base: position 31,651 of record JASSUY010032742.1, read on the forward strand.
CATAATAATTGGATATTCGTTATTGTATTATATGGACACGTGTATTGCAAGTCTCAGGTATCTCTTGGAATTTAGTAAAAGGTAAGAGGCTTGATAACAGATCTGATAGCAGAACCAATTCCAACAAGACACGCAGGTATGGCACACTATACTAAGACCTGCAGCTCAGGGTATAATTCACTGATATATATATATATTATGGCAGTATTAAATTATGAGATTCAGACACCAAAGGCTTACGACTGAGAGGAGAGCTTCTGATCAAAGTGAACTGTACAGGTACAAATTCTCATGGACATTCCTTTCTGCTTCAGCCCTCTTTCCACAATTCTGTGGTAGTACAGTTCCTCATCTTAATTCCTTGGTCATTGCATTACTTGGGCTCTAGCAATAACCTTACTATCCAGTTTTAATCTTTCTCCAGATCTGCTCTTTGGCATTTCTTTTACTGTTGGCTTCTAGTCTCAGTTCCCTTTTCTGCAATCACAATTCATTACCAAATTTCTTCCTTACATTTTTGTTCCATAAAGCTTCACACAAAGTCTCACATTATTACCATGCACTCCAGCATAATCAGAGGTACCCTGCCTCTTCCTCCATTCTTAGGCACCTTTCCACACTGGCTTTCAGTAGTAGAAATACACATGTTCAATAACTAAACTACCATTTTAAGGTTATCTATTTAAAATACTGTCATAAGAAAACCCTGAAAGGACTATTGATTTTGTTCTAGTTGCACACACCTTCATCTTAAAGTAAGTATAGAGTTTCACAGTTACACAAGCTACAAAGACATATATATTTATTTATATGTTAAAGGGCAAGAACACATTTTTGCATACATGCATTAACTGGGAACATTGAAGACAAAACAAATAATATTCTGAGCTATGAAATTCAGAATCAAATCTACTATAGTCAGCTTTGTGTTATATTTTCAATTCCCACAATATACTCATTCTACAATACCAACCCCTTTGATACTCCAGCTCTGTCATTTACTATCTTCACTTCTTTCACACTGCCATACTGAGCAAAAAACTTCCTCAGATCATTTTCATTAGTCTAATACAGTAAATCAAGGAGGGAAGAAAAAAAAAAAAAAAAAAAAAAGAAAAGTTGGTTTGCATATTGTTTTATTCAATGAATACTTACTCTAAGACTTTCAATGGATATACTTTGGATAAAGTTGGCTACAGACTAATGATAACTCAATAGGAAAAAAACATTACCATGTATGAGTCTTCACAGATCCTATTTAATTACTGCCTTTTTATATACAGCAACAATGCTAGAAAGCCACTAAAATATTAGAACTTCTCTTTTAGTGGATTTACGTAACAGATTTTACAGTTAAGACCACTGAAGCAGGTTTACTAGATGCAAATTTCAGTTTCCGTAAATTACACACTTGAGCGCTGTTTACCATATGAAACATCACTGCAATGTTTTCAAACTTCAGAGCAGCAGAGTATGCAGGCCTCCAGAAAGGACATGCTTAGGTCACATATGAAAAATATCCCCACTAAACAACAGTAACTTAATGGTCAAATTCATCTAATGTACTATAATCCCTCTTTTAAAATATGCTTAATATAAGACTCCATAGATATGTATAAGCACACCATAGAAACTCGCCATTATAAGTTAAGAAAACAAAGGTCCTTTTAATGGAGAATGTTCTAAATCCACATGGAGGAAACTGTTTGCTTACGAGTACACATGGGGTAAGACAAGTTCCTAATGTAAAAGGTATGTGAACACTCACCTTCTATGAATCAGTTTTCTTGTACTGCGTAAGCATATAATCAAATTGAGTGCCCTAAACATCACATTTCAGATGTTAAAGTTTTGTTCTACACGGTCATTAGTTAATACTATACCTAATGCTTGAATAAGTACACTTACATACATACATGCCTATATGCCTCAACCAATTTCCATATTCATCTATACTTTTTGTTGAATAATTATACCAGAAGTACTATTTTACCTTTAAGTGAACTACTTTTATTAACTATGTGTATAAAATTTTATATATCCCCTCCTGCATGAAGTCTTAGCTTCATCCAAATTTGAGAAACAAGAAGAAATAAAAACAAAACCTAATTGGAACAACTTTCATAACTGTAAAGAATATAAAGTTAACGCTCTTTTTGAAGAATTCTACCCTCCAGACATATTTGAAAAAAAGAAATAATGCAGCTTGCTTGCTACAACCCCCAGGTCCAGCAGAGAGCAATGACGGTAGAACATTACCTTATCTTCCCAACTGATCCAAGTATTCAGGCACTGAAACACTAGAAAATACTCAGTCACTCTGAAAGTGTGAGGACAAACAACAGATAGAAGCACACTGAGCAGATCTGAAACGCTTCAAGATTTTATCAAGGTTCAGTAATTGTGTCTTCTCATTGCAAGCTGCTATTTGAGAAAGTATCCACCACTAACAGGTCAAAAGAATTCTGGAGTCCAGAACCATCCTCTTGAATAGATGATCACACTCTGTATCTAAACAGAAGCACGAAAGCCTGTGTACACAGGAAAACGGATTCAGGCAAGCAACTGATAGTTTCTATAGACCGATTGTGCAGCATATGCTGTAGTGTTTGCACATTAAAATGCACACAGCACATTACAAAGCATGTACAATGTACAAAAGACTGATAGCGAAGATTTTCCTTTCCTTAACATTTTCTCCAATGAACACCAAAACATTATGCTTACAAACAAAAGGCCTGTAGATTCAATTTGTTTCTGGGAGACTGCTTTTTTAAGCTCCAGGTTACATGTAGCACAGCTGGTTCACAAGCTGAGCAAAAAAGCCTATGAAAAAAGAGCTGAAGGCTAAAATAGGCCGACAACCAACCACAGAGCCTTTAAGACTGATCAGTGCTGAAAGTGTCATTCAACACTTCAAAGACATGAGGGAAGGCTACACATGACTATAAACTTGGAAAGCCTAAGGTTTATCTGCAGAGCACTGTATTAAAGGTGAATAAGAAGGAAACACTGTTCTAAGATTCACAGTGAAAATCTGCAAGTATCTGGACAAACATAGTACCTGGAAGCTTGACAGAAACACATTCAGGACTTTTCTATTCCTGCCCATGACAGGACAAAGGTACTTGTTGGATTCTTAAGAAAGGCAAGGTATACACCACTGAAGAAAGAGTTCTTCAGGCCAAGATGAAAATGTACCCAACTGTAACCTGTCTTACATATTTTTCTAAATTTAAAAGGCCAGATGTTTCCTCTTAAATCATTGCTAAGGTGACAGACCAACAGGTAAAACAATAAAAGAGCCTGCTGGAAAACAAATAATCTTGTATTAAGTGCCTCCCTTTCACATAAAAATAAATAAATAGCTTTTTTACCACCTCTCCCCCCCCCATATGACTTAAGACCTTTGGGGTAAAAATACCCCACACCTCAATGCTTTTTAGCATAAGATTCCTATCAGCAAACAATCTAAGAATGACATATATATCCTATGATTTGAACAGAAATTTAAGACTCTACTTGACATTAAGTCATAGAAATCAGAGTTGCTAAAATGTCAGTAGTGGTTTAACACCTTCTGTTTCTTCTTCCCATTAAATCCATCTTTACGTTTACACATACAAACACACTTAACTCCTGTTGTTGAAATTAAGATTCATAATAGGTTTTGATGTACAGCAAGTGAACCATGAAGAGATGCTTCAAAATGAACAATATAACAACGAAAATACTGATGTATTATGCAGAAAAGTGTTTTAAGCTTTGAAACTGCCATCAAGAGAGACAAGTCTTTTTACAACTCTAGTAATGTGCTTTATATTAATGCAAGAAGCTACTGTGCCTCTTTACCAAAGCCCAAGTATACTGAAGACCTTCTACAACATCGCCTTACTTATGAACGCCTGTTTAAATTATCTCAGCCAAGTGTGCCAGAAGAACCTGGAATTTCTTGTGTTTATTATGCAAAAATTGTCATTCTTCCTCCTCTTCATCTGACTCACCACTCAGAAGGTCCTCAGCCTGGGATGATTAAGACAAAGAATATACTCTTGGTGAGAACAAAGAAACAGCTAAGCAGACCAATGATGTTTTGCAGAAGCCAATGACAACTCCTAATCTGAAGTGGTGAGAAAGAAAAAAAAGAGTAGTCGCTATGAAGATCTGGTACATATCTTGTCACAACCATTGAAAGCAATTGAACAACCATTGAAAGCAATTGAACAACAACAGAATGGCTCAATATTCACTGTTCTTTGAGGTTTTTAGGGCATATGTGAAGGCACAAGCATTCTAAGAATCCAGATGACTACTGTAAATTGCCTAGAGAAGACTTAATATTTGTTTTAAAACAAACACTTGCTCTGAAGAAAATTACTATGGTAACTGAGGAATACATGCACTGTAGCTCCTTCTTTGTATAAACTGGAAGAAAAGCGTTAGAGAAACGGAAGCTACTGACATTTGTTCTGCTTGCAATCTTCAAGACTGTGGTCACAGTTTATTAAACTACATCAAGTGTTACAAAATAAAAATGCTTCTACATACTTTTTTACCATAAACTCTGCTGATGACAAAAAACATCTTCTTTGAAAAAGAGAAAATTCTGAGTAATGAGTATGTCAACAGTTTTCAGGTACACAAATGGACAACTTTGTAGTACAGTTACATAAATCAAGGCTTACTGTTTTATTCTCTGCTGTCCATTTGAACATTGCAGTGAAGGGCACCTTACCAAATGACTGTATCCCACGTTTTTTTCCTGTTGATTTTTATAAAGTTACAAATTATCACTTAGTAGAAAAATTGGAAGAAATACCTTAAAATCAATTCCTCCTACAAAGACGCGATTCGGAGTAACTGTTCCAAACCTTGGAGTACTGGTCAGACTATTTAATGGCACCGGTGATGCAGTGTTGGGACATGAATATAAGGATTCTGTTTGCATCTGATTTGGTGTCTGCTGATGGAAGGAAAATATTTACAAATATTTTCAGTTATCTTACACATAAATTACTCAACAGAAACCACAGTTTTTTTGGGGAGGCACAGCAAATGCTGAATAACATGAACAACGTGTTTTTATTCAGAACGCAAATCAGCAAGCATTTAAACATAAGCTTAATTTTAAGCAGCTCAATAACTTAGTGATACACTATTGCCTTAAGTTTGACTTTCATTTTTAACACTTCTCTGAATGAGACTTTTAGGGCCTAGTCCCCAATCTGTTTCTCTGCTTGCAAAGCATCCTGCTGTATGAATCCCAAGTTATGAAGTCTATTCTAGAGATTAATTTATGCCTATTAGAAACCACTTAGCCTAAGCCTATATAGAAAAGACCTTTTCAACTCAACTTGCACTCTCACACATACACACACAATCTACAAAACTCTGAACCTCTGCAACTGCTTCTACTTGATTTTCCAAGTGCCAAGCACCTGAAATTCCACCATATAAAAGCAACAAGCTCATTACAACAGATGAGAACAGTTCTCGATGACTAGTCTTTTAATTCAACACCCTCTTGGCCTACACACGCAGTATACGGTGATCCAAACAGAAATTCTCTCTGTGGAAGAACTACCGGGTTGCCCTTGTCTCTGTAAAGAAACACAGTAAAGTGGGAACCTCATGGAAACCATTAATTAGCAAAGCCTGACTGATGTTTTAACTTCCACGTATGAACTGGGAAAAAATACAGACTCTCATTCCACTGGAAACCCACTGGAAACTGCATAGTCAATCCTAACCATAACTGTAAAGCAGCCATACAGTGCCATCAATACTTTCTCCAGTAAGAACTGCAGTAGAAGCTTCAAGAACATTTTTGCCATGGTGGTTTTTGTTTGTTTGTCCCCAACTAAACTAAACTCTACTAAAACAAATCCTAGGCTATCGTGTCCTGACAGTACCACTAAGCAAGGAGCCCAAAGTAAAAGGCAAGCAGCTATTGCATTCCTCCTACTGGGAATGCTACCATACAGTACTACCTAACCTGAAAACACAAAACCAAATCAACCAAACCCACCACTTGTAGGCAAGGAACAATCATAATCCCTACAGTCCCAAAGGCTTCAGAAGGAGGAATATTTTCTGCAAAAACAACTTTTGAAGGATGATAAATTGAGTTACTTTCTTCATCTGTCACACCAAATACAATATTCTACTTGTATAATCATCTGTCAATTGTGTACAGCACTAAAATTTAACTATAAAGTAATAAGTAACAGCTGCTACCACAGCCAAAAGGCATTCTTCACCTCAAGGATCTGAAATTTAATTTTCTCTATACAAGCCAAGAGTTTTAAGTCTCATTAAAAAAAAAAAAAAACAAACTCAAACCCCAAATGGAAGAAAGGAGGAATGAAACACATCACTTATGAACTCCCAATACAGTAAAACCCAGCTTAAAATGTTAAAATTTGTATTCCGATAGTGGTCTCAAAAATAATTTCTTCTTTAATGCCAATGTAGTAAAAAAAAAAAAAAAAATTTGTGTGTACATCACCAAATAATTTGTATTTCGACAGGTTTTTACACTCTGTTTTTAGATTTCCTTTCCCCCTAAACAGTATGGATATGTATATACATCTGTGTCTTTCACAGAATGGTTTCTGTTGGAAGGAACCTTAAAGCTCATCCAGTTCCAAGCACCCTTCCATAGGCAGGGACACCTTCCACTAGACCAGGGTGCTCAAATCCCCGTCCAGCCTGGCCTTGAACACTGCCAGGGATGCGGCAGCCATTTTTTCTGCGTTACTTCTTGCATTTGGCAACTGCTCTTTAATTGAATTGATATATTTTTATTTTTCCGTTGAATACATCCACAGTCAGGCAGTCAAGCACCACAAATACCTGAAGATTAATCCCACCTTACTCCCTAACAACCCCTTTTTTCCACAGTCCATATCCCGTAATGTCATAAACCAAACCCCATCTTTCCCAGACACCCCGGTACCGCTGCGCACTCGAGGCGAGCCGTTTACCCCAGCGCGCAGCACCACAAAGCAAATGGCGGACTCGGGCGCTGGGGCCGGGCCTGCGACCGTCGCCGCCTTCAGCGAGGGGCACATTAGCGGGATAGCTGCGCTCCCACCCGCCGCCCCGCTCTGCCTTCTCGCCGGGAAGCTCCCCAGCTCCCCGGGGATCAGCCTTGCCACCCCTCCCGGCGCCTCACCGCGCTGTCGGGCTCCATCTCTCCGTTGCCGCCTCAAGTCCCGGCACGTTGCCGGCACGCGCCAACTCTCCTCAGCTCCACCTCGCGCTGAGCCAACAAGCACCGGCGGATTGGGGCCTGCAACAGCCGTGGGAACACACAGCGGGTGGGGGGCAGCGGGCTGGAGCGGGGGCCGGTGACGGGAGGGAACTGTCCCCAAGGGGGACAGAGCAGCCCTGCCGAGCCCCCTCTTCCCAACACCGTCGGGTAACTCCTTCCCTCAGCTCGTTTGCGCTCCCCCCTCAGGACGATGGCGACCCCGCCTGGCCTGCCCTTAACGGGCTCCTGAGGCTCCTCGCCACACCTTCACCCGCCCGTTCCCCGGGGCGGGTCACTCACCGCCCGTCCTGCCTCAGAGCGATGGGGGGAGCAGGGACGTGCCCGTCGTCGCTGGCCTAGAAGCCGGTAGAGCGTTCCCGAGCCCAGGCTTCCTCCCGAGCTGCTTGTGCCCGTGTGTCAGTGGGACACAAGCGGCCAGTGTCCTTTCCTCCCCGTGGGTGTTGTGTCACCGCCGAGCCGCCGCGCAGGAATAGCACCCGGGCCGGACGCCCTGGGAAGGAGGTCGCCGGTACCACTCCTCCAACCTGCCCTGTGTAGCTTTGAGGCAGCACAGGAGCCTCCCTCCAGGTCTGTCCCCACCCCCTGGGGGGACAGGTAGCAAACCCCTCCACCGGCGAGTGAGATAGGGGTGAGAATGGGGGCAAGTGTTTCACCTGGGCTCTTGTCTCAACCAGTAGGGCCCTTGCTGGGTTTGACTTACCGGGCCGTGCCTGACAGAGGCAAAAGCATAGCCTTGAGTTGAAGAAGTAAGAGTTCTTTCTGCAACTCAGGAAGACTTCCTAAGGTTCACAGAGGCTCTGAAAATGGGTGTGCAACAGCAGGCCTGGGATGGCGTTAGGGGTGTAATTTGGGATCAGCCAGCAGAGAGGACTAGAAAACACCTTCATGACCACTCCTCAGGGTATTCCAACCCTTTTATCAACCCTTACCAAACTGGAGGAGAAACACCAATAGTAACACTGGTATCAGTTGTACTTTTGTGGTGACTTAATGAACAGCATTACAGCCTGCTCCTGTTCCTTACTTCCATCCTGTTTGCAAATGCAGATTGCCCTTAAAATAGCTCTGCTGATAAACAGGTCTGGAAAAAAAAGTGATTCAAATGTCAAGTTCATAATCAATGTATTTATAAGGTACAGCCTGACAAAACTTGATTTGACAAAAGCAAGAACTGGAATGCAGGCAGATGTGTGCCAGGAGAACCACCCCAGTGGGAAAGCTGTTTGCAAAGTAATCAGACATTCACAGGCTTACTAACAGCAGCTCAATGCTGATACAATGTCAGCTTCACTGGAGGGTCAATTTATCACAGGCTTCCAGGTTTAGTTTTTTGAGTGCTTAAAATACTTCACAGAAGATATCCTGATAATGTCTACAATAAAATATATTTAGTTGAACTCAGATCTTTATGTCTTGCTTGAGTTTGCTCTGTGCAAGTTATATTGACCCAGCCTAAACCCCACAGCACTTCCCATAGAAAGGTCATCATTTAACTCTCACTGAGTTCTGGCAGGGCACAGACCTGCAGTCCTTACAGGACCCTATACTGCTCAGCACTTCTCTGGTGTGCTTCAACATCTACCAGCTTCTGCAACATTACTGTGACCACAGGGAATAAAATCACCTCCAAAAAACTAAGAGAGTTTCTAATGATTCTGTGCTGGTAATATACAGCAATATAATGCTTAACTGTTAGGAGTGATTTTTAGAGCTGGCTGAGAAAACTGTATGAAAGGAAGGGCTATTTTAGCTGAGCTGATAATATTTTTTAGAAATAGTTATTTTGCAAGATTAAAGAACTCCGCTGAATTGCATTCATTGACTTTTATGAATATTTATCAGAGAGCAACAAAGCTTACCCTAAGAAAAGCACTAGGTTTTAAGAATGTGAAAGGCAGAATAGGCCAAGCCTTTCATGTGCTTCATAGCTTGATTTGGGAAATTCTAAGTCAGAATAGCTGAAAGAAGACAGAAACATTCAGAAACATGAAAGTGTATTTTACACAGCTTTAATTGCTGGATCTTCTACATTACACCTCCTCCTCAAGATAAAAAAAAGAAACAAATCTAAATCTGGGACATTTACATTTAAAACAAGGCAATAGTGACAAAAATAGGACTTTTGCAAAGAAATGAGAAAAATTGAGCTATTTTTGATTCCGATATTTTAAAACCTGAAAACCTTAAAATCCAACACATCTATAAATTTAACAAGATCACTGGCAGATCTGGCAAAAATATGTTGCCATGCATACAGGATTTAAATATTACAACAAAAGCTGCTGGGTAGCCCTAGCACTTTGTGGCTGCCTCATTAAGAGAATAGTATCCTGGCTGAGGGAGCCACTCTCAAAGGAAGTCAGGAGTGTGCCAGTTTTTCCTGACTCTCTCTGCATGTCAGCAATATGCACAACATGCAATGATCTCTCCTACTGTTCTCTCCCACATATTAAAAGGCAGTGCTGGACAAAGACAAGAGTCTGACTGTGCTGGTTCCTGTAGGCTCTTGCCTTTTGTCCTTTTTTGATAGCATCAGAAAGAGTCTGAAGGTTAAGTGAGGAAAGATAAACTGGTAAAAGCAAAAGAGAAAAGCAAGGGGGGAAAAAATTACTTGGGGGGAGAAAACAGGAAAATTCTCTAGGCACAAAAAGACAAGGACGATTTCAAGAGAAATGCATGGGCCTGGCAATAGAATGCTGTTTGATTGATGATTGATTCCCTGACCTTGGAAAACACATGCTACCTTTTTGCTTCTGTTACTTATCTGTAGATAATAATGCTAGCTTTCCTAACAGCATCTTCAGATCCTTTCATGGAAATATGAGAATTCATAGATCTTTGCCAGTTGTCAGACAGGGAGAGCCAGACTGTACCGGATAAAAGATTACTTACTTCCAGCTCTCAATTTCATAAAAATGTCTCTCAGGATGTTACTAAAAGATTGACTTCTACCTCTATTGTACAGACTACAACTGTATTTAGAATAATATCTATAATTTATGAAGGTGTACACGGTGATTTCTCTTATGAACTTGTGAATGGATTCTCTGCACTTGTTACTTGTTTCTGAGAGGTTTTCCATTTATTCAAATGGGTGTGTGTATTTCTCTGATACATTTCCATCTTACCGGCCCTTTTACCACATTATTCCTCTTCTTGGGTTAGGCGGGCATATCTCCTTTCTAGGTGAGCTGTGTCTCCTCACCCCATCCCAATTTCCACCATTTTCTGTTCTTTGTGCCTACTTCCTGAGAATTCTCTTGCTCACTTCCTCTTGCCTCTGTCACCCTTTCCTCACAATGGCTGTACTGGTATCCACTGCCCCATTAACCCTTACAGTTAACTAACAGGCAAGGTACTGGGTACTGAGGGTACTGCAGGGCTCTAGAATACTCTTGGGAGGGCTCTCACAGGTATATGAGTGTGTGGGTGTTTCAGGGGGTACTACGTTCATCAGGGTAGCACAGGGGTCTGTTTGGAGCACTGCAGGGAACTTGGGGGCTCTAGTGGACTCTGGGGGGTTCTTAGGGCTGAGTACTGGGGTGGGTGAATGGGGCTCACACAGCTTTCCTAAGGCTCTATCAAGCTGAGCTGTTCTACTCCTGTCCAAGTTCCATGTTTTCTCCACCCTTGACAATGGGTAATCCGGAGGAAAAAAAGGCTGGGATGTGCAGTACATTGCACTACTCTCCCAATACTGTTTTCACAGGGTTTTGTTACTACATAATGGAAGCATCCTCATTCAGTCCATCCTTGCAAATTATTAACTTTATTAGGGACGATTTCTAGTCAAAACGTGTCAGGGCAAGGAGTGATTTCTTTCAGATTTGAAGACAGATATTATAGCTTAGTTTAAAAATAACTTATTTTCCAAAAGTAACAGTTGGCAAGACATAGGTTATTGGAACTAAATCACTACATAAGACTGACTTGTTTTGTGTCTCACTTCACACTTCAGAGTATATATGCTTTATTTATAAAGGCATCTGTATGCATTTTGTTTTACGTGTGCTTAAGCAGAAAAAAGCCCTGTGGCAACTGCTGCACAAAAGTTCCACTGCTGATGGAACTTGTGACAAGTAAAACGTGGTTTAAGGCCCTCAGATGTTCGCTCACTCAACTCTCCTCTCTTTCTTCCCCCAGTCCTGGGGGGATGGGGAGGAGAATTGAAAGAATGCAACTCCCACAGGTTGAAATAAGAACAGTTCAGTAACTAAGGTATAACACAAACCACTACTGCTACCACCAATAATAATAATGACAAGGCAAATACAAGGAAAGAATA
>JASSUY010032743.1:0-14853 GCA_032466535.1 Forpus xanthops
GGCAACCCATTCCAGTGCCTCACCACCCTTACAGTAAAGAATTTCTTCCTCACATCCAATCTAAACTTCCTCTGTTTGAACCCGTTACCCCTTGTCCTCTCAGTACAGTCCCTCATGAAGAGTCCCTCCCCAGCATCCCTATAAGCCCTTCTCAGATATTGGAAGGCTGCTATGAGGTCTCCACACAGCCTTCTCTTCTTCAGGCTGAACAGCCCCAACTTTCTCATACTCTCCTTTTGTTTTTCTTTGTGTTTCTTCTTGTGCTGTTTGTTTTAAAGTTTAAATGAAACTTGACAATTTTCAAGGGAACGATGCTTGCAATTAATTTGAATACTAAGATAATATTAGAGATCCAGCAGAGTAGATTTGTATCTTTTGCTCTTTCTCATAAACAGCTTGTTGAAGAGGACTTGCCTCTGTGCCCCAGGAAAAAACTGAGTCAACCTGGGTGACAGAGAAGCAGGAGCCCAACAAGCTGTATGTTGCCCTTTTTGCTGACAGCATTTCTTTTACAGGATGAGGAGAGAGACAGTTTGAGCACTTCCATCTCCAATCACAGTAGCACTAACACAGATGGAGCTTTCCAAAAGAGGATTTTTTACTTTCTCAGAACAAAACCTGAAAAACTCATGACATTTTCAACTGAATCTGGATAGCACCAGGCAGCCAGGAATCCTTCTGGAGAGAAAATCTCACTGTTAACAAGCAAAGAATTGATTTAAATCTGTTCTCAGGACCGGCCATGCTGACAGGCAGTATAAAGAGGCAAAAAAGTCAGGCTCCTAGCCAAGATTTTGAAAAACTTCTCTGGAGAGGTGGTGATGGTCTGGAAGCATTCTCATGCCAACAGCATCTGTTCACACTTGTCGCTGCAACTGCAGTAAGATGTTCAGAAGACGGGAGTACTGCTCAGTGTGGGAGGTTGGGAGGTAGGGAGGTAGGGCATGACTGGGCAAGCAACAGCATTCATTCCAGCTTCTGCTCTCCAAAATGTGCATGACTGCTCATGGTCTCACCGTCTTAACCTTCTGTGTGATACTTAGATCAAAAGCCTATTGGATCAGTACCCTGAGTTTGCCTGTGAAGCTGAGGCTCATTGGAAATGATCCCATCACTCTTATTCCTGGGAACCTGATTATCTTCCTTTTCTAGTTTTGATGTTAGCACTTTCTTCACAGTGTTAAGATGCTCTGTGTTTCCAAGACTCATGTTTTTACATAAGTTCTAAAACTTTGCTCCAGCCCTTTCCAAGTGATCCTAGGGAGTATATTCCCTACTCCACTACTACAGCATTACCATAAGAAACTCTCTCTCCTTTTCTCTGGGTGCTAATTTTAACCTATAAAGTATGCTTATGATCACTGAAACGTCACTGTGAGCATAAGAGAACCCTAGAGACTGAGCAGGCCTCCCTGCCTGACAGAGAGATTTGTCTCACCATTGATGAAAGGATATTGTCATATTACCATAAATATTTAAGAAATGATTACTTCATTTCTTCCACTTTTAAGCAATGTTTCCAATGAGCTTCCCATGCGTGCTCAGCTTTCTGTTTTGATGGAATCTGAGTCGAATTTTGATGGAGAAGCCTTTCTGCCCAGGGAAGTTATGAATGCTCCATCGCTGGCAGTGTTCAAGGCTGGGTTGGACAGAGCCTTGGGTGGCATGGTTTAGTGGGAGGTGTTCCTGCCCACAGAAGAGGGATTGGAACTAGATGGTCATAAGGTCCTTTCCAACCCTAACTATTCTATGATTCTATGATTCCCTGAGTAGCTTTTGAGAGGTGGAAACAATGTTCATATTTTGGCTTGGCTGGTGTCCTACACAATGAGTACCAGTGCCCTGTTACCACAGAATGTGGTTTTATGCGACTCATTACTGCACACATTACCTGGGACTTTGCAGAGGTGCTGATGACCAAGTGCCTGTCTGATAGATACAGTTTAAATGAAATCTTGTGCATCTTGTGCTCTTGAGGAAGTAATGAAAACCAGTGAGGGACTTGGGTCGAGATCTGGAATGAACATGGGAAATGTGTTCACTTTGACTGAAGCTGGGGAGTTACATTTAGAATAAATTAACTCCTAGAAGGCAAAATAAAACTAAGGTGGTAAATGCCAAGAGTTTTCTTCATTCCAAGACTGTTTCTTTTTTTTCCATGGTCAGGTTGCCAGTTCTCAAAGAGTCTTCAAAAAGAATTGCTACTTGTCCACTGGGGCATCAAATGTATCACACAGAAGCAGATGAAAAGAAAATCCATTATTTTTTTACTTCTTGCCAGATGCACTATTAAAAGACATCTGTTCCATGAACATTATCAGCTACTACACGTTTCACATCCAAATTTGCCAGCTGCAGGGTGAGAATACCAGTAAATAATTTTGTTGTCTATGTCTACTGCATCTCTAAAATACAGCTCCTTTGGGAGTATGTGAAGGTAGGGAGGTAAAAAATTGTGGTTCAGTTTAGCTTGATGCAAAAAAAATGACTAATGTTTGTGGCTTCAATGGGATGCAGATGAGCAGGGAAAAATATTGTCCCTGAGGATCAGCACCTTGTCAAGTACATGTTTTTTTCCCCCATCAAGCAGGGGGTTCTCTGCCCATGGCAGGGGGGTTGGAACTAGGTGGTCTTAAAGTCCTTTCCAATCTTAACTATTCTATGAGTCTATGATTCACCTAAAGGGAAATCTCCAACATAGGCTGGTAGTGACTTTGAAGCCAACGCAGACTCTTCCAGAAAACTTCTTGGTAATAAATTACTGTATGCATGAGAAGCACAAAGCTATGAAGAGTTGAAAAAATATTAATGAGCCCTGGACAGTATATTTCCACAGAAAATAAACAAGGATATGCCTTATGTCATAATAAACTGCGGTATTTCAAAGCTCTTTAACAAACTTGACCTAAATATTAACTCCCCTGTCTCAAGAATCCATCCTTATGCTTGCTTGTCTTTAGAAATAAGTAATAGAATGGATTTATACAATCCTCAGGCAAGGGAAATAAGCAAGTGGTCTTTAATACTTGCAGAATTGTTGGCTAGTGATTAAACCTAAATGTTTTTGTGTCTTATTATTTTGATGAAGTAATGCTATAAAATGCAGCAAGACTGAGCTGTAAATCCACAAAGAAACATGCATCTTTGCTTATAATGCAATTATATGTCATTTGAGATGGAACTGTTAATGTTGAAATTTCTCTGGAGATGAATGACTTGGCTCCATTCTCTTAATTTGTTATAAAAGAAACTTGTGTATTGAGGGAGCTGAGGACCAAGTTGATTTAATGAAAGGGATGCAGAAATGTTTGTAAGGGTATACGGCACAGATATAAACAACCCTTCTTGTGAGCAAAAGACTTTATAAAGCAACAAGTGGTGGATGGAAGCAAACAAATGTTATTTCAAATAAAATAAAAAATTGATGATTGCTTCCTTTTCTCTTAAATTTTGATGGAATCATTCATGCAGAAATTGCTTCCCTTGAAGAAATAACATCCCCCAAAAAAGAAAGTGGGGATCAAATATACTCAAAACCAAGGAATTGGCTCAGGAAACATCATAAGTCAAGAAAACATTTATCTAGCACTTATCATACTTTCTGGTTGGCAATGTTCAGTTTCTGATATAGTAATGAATTTCCATACAAAAGTTGTTTGAGTTCTGGCTCTTTGCATATACTGCAGGGATGTAGCTCTTTGTCTTTTTTTCCCCCCTGCCTTGAGTATTATAGTAGAAATACTCTAGTATTTGTAGTCAATAGTAGCTGACACTGCATGAATATAAAATATCAAAGTCATGGGATCCCAGTCTGGTGAGGTAGAGTCTGTTATCATAATAATTCAATATTAACTGCTATAGTCTGTGTTTTGAATAGAACATCCATACTCTTCTCAATATCACAATATCAGTGGAATGAAATTATATTCCTTGGAATAAATAGATGTAAGAATATTCTGTGCAATTATCAGAGAACTACGATTAGCTTCAAAAACTGTTATTATATGCTCAGTTTTTATTTTATTCTCAGTCCCTTTTTAGAAAGAAAGTAAGCTCTTCAGTGTTAGATTTGTGTTTTGCCTTACAAGACTTCCCTTGGGGGGGGAGGGGAGTGTTGATTTACTTTCTGCAGCTGCTTTGAGAACTACATCCTTTAAACATTCATTCACACTCGACTCATAGAGGAGAAATAGGTATAAAATAAACAGGTTTAAATGAATGAGAGATTGTTATGAATAGGTATGTTAAGCAGTGGTGTTAATTATTAGTTAAGCAGTTCTTGTATTTTGTATACTTTAAAAGAAGGGGTAAAAAATCTGTTTTTTTCGGTCTGCTTTAGCTCATGAAATTTCTTAATGCAACTTGGAAGCAGAATGACTACTCGAGGGAAGTGCTGCAATACACTTGTTCTGCTTTTATAATCTTCACTAGAGACCTCCTGCCTGCTGTAAGACATTGGGTCTCATTTGATATGTCTGCTCTATCTTACATAGCTTTTGGCTCAGTATTCAGTACTGACCAGCTCATTTTCTTAAATACATTTTCTGCCTTGGATCAAAAGCAAGGCTCCTGGCTTTTGTTCTTGTTTAAATGAAGGCAGCTGGAAGCCTGCGTCTACTGGCATTTTCTTCAGATGAAAGCTGGATGGTTGTATTGCTGCTCTACTCTTTTCCTTATTTTTTTTTAATGCAGAATGGTATCTCTTGCAGAGCAGGTATAGGCTTCAAGCTAACTTTTTTTTTATCTTGCCTCTGAGATTTTGGGATGAATATTTCTTTTTAAATATGTAAGACTGATGATGACAATGGTCCTTTTACATAAAATAAATTTCTGAAGTTAGGGAGAGAGTTCTTGTTTATTAAAAGCTTTTATTTCTGGTAAGTTTTCTGGGATCTTAAAGCAGTGCTGGATGAGTGGATGCCATAGAATTCACACAATCATCATTCCTCCTTGGAAAAAGCTTTTCAACCCACTCCTGATGTGATTTGCAGGTGCATCTGACTTAAGTTACTTTACTGCATTTACCAACTCATGCTTGTGTCAAAGGGCTCTAAAGATATTTTACTTTTCATATTTAGAATATAATTATGAATTCTATAATGAAAAGTTAAATACAATTGTGTGTTTTCTACTATGAATTATTCTAAAATATAAAATAATGTAATTTTAATTTATGAATATGTGTTTAGAATGCACCCAAGGGCACTGTTAACTAATGTAAGATGGGAATCTTTCAGTTAAAGGATGATTGGTTGGAAAATCTGGAGGACTTTCAGCAACATGCATGCTCATGTGCAAAATTAGACCACAGTCAGCCTGACTGTGGGTTTAGGCATCCTAGAATAATCATTGTAAATTTTGATCACAACCATAGACATAAATACAAAATGTAACAAGGAAAGATGAATGGGGAGAAAATGGCTGTGGAAATTAAATTTTTCACTGTGAATTTAGAGACCTCTTAAGGCAAAGGAGCAAAACTCATTTTTATTCTCTGCCAGTGCTTAGAGGTGCGCCTACATTTACCAAGTTGTATTATCTGATGTCAGTGGCAGAAGTAGAGACACTACTCATCAGATTGTTAAAATTTGCCACACAGAATTATTAGTTAATTAGATCTGATGGAGATAATTTGGGATACATGTTGTTTAGAATTGCAGACCTGCAGTTTAGTATCTTCTACCTGAAGAACTCTAAGCCATATGCTGCTTCAGTCTTGCACCCTTAATGTGTGATGTGGGAAAGCCAGGACCTCAACTTCCCTCTTAAATGGCAGCTCTCTAAAACCGTGAAAACACAGAATGTGGTAGTAAACTATTGTGGCTGGAATGTTTTTGCATGCTCGGCAGGAGTTATTAAATGGCACAAAAGCTACAGAATATAAACATGAAGGAAATCATCATCATGAAGTTAACAAATGCCATTTTGTGCAGCAGTCTCTGCCAAAACCATGGAAGCAGCTGAAATAAATGAAAGCGAAAAACAAAAACATGAGTGAGAAGGTGCTGCATAGATACTTTTATATTCCAGTCCATAAGTACCTTGACAAGTCAAAATGTATCCAGCACAGCATTCAGAGAGCTCCTTTCACACTTTGTAGAAAAGGACAGCAAACTACAGGAAGGCTGAGTTAATCTGCCTCAGAACAGTTTTGTTTCCTCAAACATAAGGTCTACCTGTGCCCTAATAGAATGGAAGATTTGTATTGAAGGGACCTTACTTCAGTTTATACCTAGGAACCAAACATCTTGGTATGGTATATTTCTCTAAGCAGTAATTTAGAGATGGATACCATGCTATTTAATAACCAACTAAAATAATATTCTGGAATGGTAGTCATCTCTCAAACTGTGTGTCTGGACAATAAGGTAAATAATAATAACCCTAAGAGAGCTGTCTTAAAGGTGGACCCTAGCTCATGAGCACATCTAATTTGGACTAGAAGACCCACCAGTTCCCAGAGAGTGCGTCAGTCCTGCAGAACTTGCAGTTGGACAGCCTTTTCTACATCAAGAAACCAGCATTCAGCATACCATGCTGGCTCCTACCAGTATAGCCGTGAAGGAGGACATCAGACCCCCTTAGCTTCACCAGTAAATCTATACCTCTTCTGAAGCTACCTACTCTATTGACTAATTAGGGTTTTTTACTAGTTATGAGGGATTTGCTTTTCATCTTTTAAAACAAAACAAGAAAAATCTTAACATTTTCAAAGGACAATCTATTTTAAAGATGCCTTGTTTATGAATTTGCTTCATAATTTGAAACCACAAACAAAACTCTTTCAAAACATTTTTTTTTGCATCGTTCAGTAAAAAACAAGCGCTTAACAAACAAAGCACAAAACTTTATTGTGGGGACAGCAAGTCTATAAAATCTCCAGTGATTTTTTCCAGCTTGTGCAGAGCTGGTGTGCACACATACAATTCAGCAGGTAGTGCAGGACATGCTGTGCTTCCTCTACCACCCCAGAAGGTGCCAAGGAAAAATCAGAAGCCCAGGCTCCTACATACCCTCTGCACCAGCTCCTACCTAGATGTGCCGAAGACTGCCTGATGATTCCAGAACTCAGTGAAGTTTGCCTGGGGGTTGGTGCCTCAGTCACATTGCTACAAGACAAAGGTGCTGTCCTCCAGCTGCTCCTGAAAACTGGGGATTACGGATATCTCTGGGAGAACCTTGCTTGTTGAGATGGTGTTTGGCATGCAGCAAGGAACAAATACTGCTGCCTTTGACAGAGCCTAGAAATAAGGTTGTGAATTTGAGTGCTATTAGTCTTGCAGTCTTATAGTCTGACTACTTCAATTTAATCAGTCTTCCAAGTACAAAAGGTAGATCACTGGCCAGAAAAGATTGTTAAGCCTACACTGCCCAGCTTGAAGTTCTGAACTCAACAATTTTAGATAAATGAGGGTATTAAAACTTGACAAATTTGTCACCAAACATAGGCATAGCTTTCTAGCAAACTATACTGGTAAACATCACTTTCAAATCACTTTTCACATAAAATCAATGCTTTTTAAATCTTCATAGACCAAGATAAAAATGCAGGGTATGGATCTGCAGATACGTCAGTCTTTTAGAGTAGAATATTGCTGTCTGCACTTAGTTACCTTTTTCCAGCTTTTTGTTATAGGACATATCACACTGGTTTTGATTACAAGTAATTTACTTCCCTGCTCATTCAATCTGTACAGCAAACTAATGGTCCTCTGAAGCTTTTCATTTGCTTTACATCAAAGTATTTTGCAGATATTCTCATTTTCTCCCAACAGTTGGGCTGGGTATAGATGGTGAGCAATTGTATTCTTTCCTTGTATTTGCCTTGTCATTATTATTGGTGGTAGCAGTAGTGATTTATATTACACCTTAGTTACTAAACTGTTCTTATCTCAACCTGTTGGAGTTGCATTCTTTCGATTCTCCTTCCCATCCCTCCAGGAGAAGGGGGAAGAAAGAGGGGGGAGTGAGTGAGCAAAACTGCATGGCTTAGAGGCTTAAACCACAACAACAGATCCAAGTCTATGTAGTTTCAAAGTACTGTAATAGCATTTAATATGTTGAGAAAATCTGGAAAATACTGAACTTTGTAACAAAAGTAATTAAAACTTCAATTGTTTTACATTTCTCATAACTAGTGGAAAAACAGTTCTGTCTAAGCAGAAAAAAAATGAGTATGGTAAGCACAAAAGCTTTAGATCTTTTAATACAGACACCCACTACTTTAATAAGAACTGATTAGCACCTAAAGGCAAGCAAGGCACATAAGCTATTTAACTAAGTAATTTCTCATCTTTTATATGCCTTTCCAGGGTATCATTTACACATGTGAGAAATTTCATCAGTAGTCTCAAAAGCTGTTGTTCTATATTCTAAGACTGGTCAAGTCCTCAGTGATGACATATATGGGAACAGATGTACCTATATTTATGTAATTACTATTTTCCTCAATAAATCATTTTAAAATTTTGCTTCATAGACCTATAATTTGCAATTAATGACCTTTGATTCATTCATAATCCTTATGAAATGCGTTTAGTAATAAGGCATAAGAAAATGTGGTTTTTTATCCTATTCACTCTTAGCATATGCTTAATTATGCTCAAAACTGTATGACCAATCTTATTCCTGCTGTATCATTCCTATGCTAAATTTTGCTTCCTAATATTGCTATTTGCCTCTGTTGATGGCGTTTTTGTCAAATCCATCTGAGAACACTGAAAGGGAGCTTAATATCCAAATTGGATAATGTGAAATAGATCTGAATGAAGGACAGGGATTGGAGAACACATTTTAAAATACCCACTGATACTTTCCAGGAGAGCTGGGGTAGAAGTTAGCTCTAATTTTGAAGCTTCTGAGAGAATCTAGGAGTTATACCAAAAAAATCCCTACATGAATAAACGGAAATAGAGAATCTATTAACTTCAAGTTTACCTGGCTAAGGCTACTTTTTCATTCATGTTGTGGTTTTTCTCAACATAAGAACTTAGATGAAGAGTCACAGTTTCCAGAGAGAGGGAGATATAAGGGGACAAAATTAAGTTTTCCCCATCTCTGTCAGTGGCTTAGTTCCTCTTTCCGTTACACAGGAGTTGTGGGAGGCAATGGTGGCAGCTGCAGGGAGCTCTTGGCTGTGCTTATGCATGAACTCTCATTTGCCCCTTATATTCACACCTTGGTGCCTTTATAAATTTCTTCATGTCCTAATTTCATGCTTCTGACTTTTCCTCCATGGTTGCATCTTCTTTTTGTTGGTGGCAGTTAATACCATTTTCTGAATGTCCCCTTGACATTTGCTTCATGTGGACACTGAGTATCTCTCTAACAAATACAGAAAGAAGAGAAAGAAGAAGTGGTTTTTGTATGTCTCTTTCCCTAATGTGATGGAAAGGATGCTAATAGTGCCTAGTTATCTGGACACTCTAAAGGATGTGTAAAGAATTGACTGTAGATCAGGAATGAATGAAATCCAGTAGCAACAGAGGTTTTGCTAATTATAGAGCAGAAAGTCCTTTAATTCTTTGGCTTTGTAAGAAAACACTTCATTACTCTGTAAATTATTGTGTTGCTCTGCTTAATTTGAAAATTACTTGCTTTTCCTCCTAATGATATGCATCATTTGAGCAATTTATCACACCTTGTTGTAAGTTTGTATCAGCTTCAGTCTATTCAGCATTAGAAACAAGTCATTTAAGCCATTTACTTTAATGTTACTTATCTTTTTAACTTAGCACGAAGAATTCAATTCAGTGTTATGTTCAGTAGGCTAAAAAGCAGTGCCACCTTAGTTCTGCAACCAAAGACTTGGATGTAATGCTTACTGAATTATTATCATTCAAATACCTCTGACTGTGTACATAATTAAATCCATGTTTTCTTTCATGAACTGATCAGCTTCTGCTTTGAAACTCACAGAGTTCTGCAGCAAGTTTAAAAGAATATAATGAATTATGGGGGTTCTTCATAGAATTCTTTATTCTGAGTAGACTCAGTCTTTGCTCAATGTTTCAGCCCTGTGTGAGTACACCAAATTAATTCTGATGTGCTCTTCCTGCTGACATCCTCAGTTTGTTTATACTTCCAGGCAGATGTCTCAGGCTGCAGCTATGACTTCTGATCCTTACATAGGTAGCAAGCAAATAACTTCGGAGTTCTTCTTGAATAAGTCCATAGCCATCTCCTCCACCAAAGGAACATGTTCTTAAGTGATGCTGCCTTTTCTCTGAGGTTGGAGGATACAGGGGAGAAAATAGTGCCTGAGTCATAAGTACAGTATTTGTGACATACCTTGAATAGCCCTAGAGGTTAGAATACTGAATTTATTATGAAGTCCTAAGGTGTTCTCTTTCTTGTGTTTTGTTTTTTTTTTGGTTGGTTGGGTTTTTTTGGTTTTAATTTCATGGGTTCTTCAAGGGTTTTCCTACAGAACTATAAATTTCTTTTCTTGTAGATAAACTTTGTTTTCAAGAAAGCTGAATGCTTGTTGATAAAATGTATTGATATTTTAAAACTGCTTTCTTCCTACTGCTGCTTTGGAGACTTCCTTATCTTTTTGGTGATAAAGTGACGTAAACCACTTCACTTTCCATAATTCCAAAATTGTCATTTTAAGACTGAAGGTGATTGTTAAGAAATAGGAAGTTACAGTTTTGATTTTGCAGTCCTAGGTATTTCCATTTACTTCTGTAGTGATTTTTCCCATCATTTTAGATGCTCTTTTGCAGTGTTCACCAGCTGCTCTGATAAGGTTTCTAACAAGGTTAGAAAAAAACCCAATCCTTTTATCAAATCAAAAGCTCTTACTGTCTCAGCAATCAGAAATCTCAGAAATGCTGTTTCTGCAAGAAAGCTCTTTTGCTTATAAAAAGGATTCCAAAATACATACTCCTCAAATGTTCAACTGAGGCATAAGGATTAAGAAACCCATTTCAAGAAATGTTTCATGCTGTACTTAAATGACAATCCCTATAACTTTTTACATGCTTTTGAAATGCCAGACAATCACTTCAATAATTTGCTATTTCCTGAGCTTTCTTATTCCTCATGATGGAAAATGAATTCACTTAGCAGAACTGCTACATTCCCACGTGCCTCAGAAACTAAATCCTGTATTTGGCATTTCAAAGTTTGCTTGGGAATGATTTAGACAGTTTCCTACAGTTGCAGGGAGTTTTGTGTGAGTTTCCTTATTATGTGCTTTGATAATCCAAGGAACACCGTTGGATTGTTTGGATCAGACCATGCTATTTTTCTGCCTCACACTGAGGAACATCAGAGTGGCGGGGCATACTGTGTGCCTTCTGCTATCACAGTCTCACTGTACATCTGTGGGGAGACAAATCGAAAGGCCACCCAGGCTAAGCTAAAATCAGGATTTTAGTCTGAGTTTTCAGAAAGTCTCACACCCATAATGCTGTTTTTGAAACAACTGGTCTTATAACTCAGCCTTTTAAGTTGCAGCTGCCACAAAATTATGCCAATATTTCAATAGCAACAAATTAATAGAGGCAGAATAATGTGCCCCATCTTTATTATGTTGATTAGAAGGTGGTTTCTGAGTTCTGCTCAGAGAGAATTTCCCTGCATCTGAACAAATTACAAAACTATTCCTTATTGATTTTGCCTCTCTCTTTTTTTCTTCCCCCACATAGAAGACAGACAGATCAAGACGTTCAGTAGTTCAGAAGAAAACGTGAGCTTTTCATTTTCCTGTTGTGTAAGCCAGCTTCCAGGGCAATAAGTCATGGGTCTGAGCACCAGAGAAGGACCGTATCAAGTGAGAAGGATTATTTCCAGGAGAAGTAAGGGTAAGGACATTTTTGAAGGCTTAGTCAAACACACTTGAAGGAAGGCAGTTCAGAAGAGTCTTTTCAGATGAGCGAGAAACAAAAAAATATCTGGAGTACATAAAAGACTGTGACTAATCTTTGAGAAGGGAGGTTTTGAGAGCTTTTTATTGGAGTGTGAGCAGAAGTGCTGTAAAAAGAGACTCAGAAGAAAAGAAGCCATTGCATTCTATATTTCTGTGACAGCGTACAGATAAGCAAACAGATAAGGACATATATAATTATTAGAAATAAACATACAGAAGGAATTAGAGATGCACACCATTTTTTAGGAGAGGTGATGTATTTCACCACTTTGAATCTTCACCTTTTCTCCACTGACATCTTATGTACTCTGTTACAGACAGGGAAAAAAGCATATGCTACAGGTCTGTTGTCCTGTGTCACTTTCAGACATGTTCAGTTTTCTCACTGTAGTACACTGTCACCTAAGTAAAACAATGAAGCTCTCTGCACTGTGCATTATTCTGCCTATACTATGTCCAGAGTGTAAAGGTGGCTTCAGCCCCAGAAAGTTACGAAGTTAAGCATTCTGTTTTTTGTCCAAAGCAAAAAATATTTTCAGATATCCTTATCTTTATTTTTCTAACCTTGTCTATCCATTCACGCTGTGGTCTTTGTTGCAAATGCTAGTTGAAACCAGTCCTACTCTTACAGCATGCCTGCACAGAAGCTAGATAGTTCAATACATTTTCTCAAATCCCAGTGGCTTTGCGAAGGGTACAGATTGTACTGAAATGCAATTAAACCACCATGCAGAGCATGACTGGAAGTGAGTGCCAGGGTGTTCATCACTCAGAAGATGACTTGGCCAAACTAAAGTTTGAAGTTTAACACCAAAATGTATGCAACAAATTAATATAACTTTCATATTGTCACCTCTGCTAAGAGGGAAAGGACGTTCTGCCTTCAGAACAAAGAATGTCCAGGACAGGCCACTACTAACTATGAATGGACACTGTTTCTGTCTGTTCAAAAGCAGTAGGTCACCTATGACTTCAGATTAACATTCAGATCATTATCTGAGCTTCAGGTTTTGTACTACCTAAATCACATGAGAAAAGGTGGAGAGAAGGTTCAAAGTGGTAAAATACATCACTTTTAAAAAATGGTGTGTATCTCTAATTCCTTCCAATTTCTAATTTACTATGGAGCTTTTCACCAGTGGAAAGGTATAACTTTTTTTTTCTTTTTCTTTTTTTGTCATATTACTAGGAAAAAGTAACTAAGATTAGCTATCAAGCTTACCGCAGTTGGTTACAATGCTTCTTACAACTGTTTCCATCATTTTCGTCATGAACATACCCCATGGAATCGCTGTCTGCTGCAGCAAACAAGCTACTGATTTAATATGTTGTGATTAGATCAGTGACAGATCGGTGCCTACTTTGTTGAAATGCTGCTTACTCTCACAATTGCAGTTTTAATGGAGATACTAAGTACTTAGTGGAAAATAAGAGCTTCGCAATTTGGGGAGGATTTTTGAACAGCTGGAACCATATTCTCATCTACAATGAAACTGTACATTGGGTACTTGAAGCTAACGTTTATTAGGAAGGTAACTCTAAAGTCAGCTCTTATATATCCCTGAAAGAATCAATTACAGCAAACTAAGGATGCTTCTCAGTTAGGTTGATGGTAGGACTCTCAGAAACAGGGATAAAGAGAAGATTGGATTTACTCTTTCTCCCCAGTTTTATTTTTATCTTCACACGTGGAGGAGAAAAATAAAAGGGGGAAGAAAGACAAATATTGAAGATCTACAGAAATAAGCAGTCTGTTAGATTGGTTAGTCTAGTGTGATTTTACACTATTGTTATTTCAAATTAGTCCAGTCTATTAGGCTGCTTTGTGATCCTTCTGGTACATAAATGGTACAATATTGCTGTAACAGGACTTGGTAATTGTTTTGTAGAAATGTCTGGAATTCAACATTTTATGCCTGAAGGTTTATTTCCTTAGTTTTATCCAGAAAATTAATTTTTTGCATCAAGATATAATTACCCTATTAATCTATAATTTTTTATTTGATACAAATAATTCGGAAGTCAAAAGCATTTTGAAAAAGTGTACTATATTAATATGATGTGACATTGATCTCTGCCAGTGATATAAACCTACTCTACCAATGTGTTTTCTTTGCTTATGCCTTTAAAGATTACTGTTCCTCAGAATTTAAATTGATGTTTCTACATAGGAGTTCTTACCACTCTATAAAATATTTTCATATGTTGATGGAGTGGATAAGATGCATATTACAAACTGAGGCAAATGACAAGGTATGGTCATGTACTTCACAG
This sequence comes from Forpus xanthops, assembly GCA_032466535.1. Lineage (NCBI taxonomy): Eukaryota > Metazoa > Chordata > Aves > Psittaciformes > Psittacidae > Forpus > Forpus xanthops. Next base: position 14,150 of record JASSUY010032743.1, read on the forward strand.
AACATCTAGCATCTACATTACCTGCTAGACAAAAAGGCAGTAAAGACAGAGATAAGAAGCTAATGAATCCAGTTACTAACGTTTTGCCAAATTCAGAGCTGTTGAAATTCACTGTACAACTGATAGCATAAATATGGTTCTATTTCCTGGATCACAAGGTAACTGTGTTTACAATTTTTCACCCATGTGTCCTATGCTATGTGTAAATGCCTTCATGGAATCATGGAATCATAGAATAATTTCGGTTGAAAGGTAACTTCAAAGGTCATCTAGTCGAACTCCACTGCAATATATAGGAACTTAAAATATTGGGAAATAGGATTATGAAGTTGAACTCAAATTGCCAGTTTATGTTGCAAAACACTTAAAGGCATTTAAATTATACACTGTCCCTATTGCAGTGTGTTAGACTTTCTGTTGAAGTAAGGACAAGCGAACAGGGAAGAATACAGGGATGTTGTCCGGGAAGCTAGGGACCAGGTTAGGAAAGTTAAGGCCCAGTTAGAATTGAACATGGCTTGGGATGTTAAAAATAACAGGAAGGGATTCTATAGGTACATTGCAAATAAAATACAGGCTAGGGACATTGCGGGCCCTCTTCAGAAGCTATCAGGAGAACTGACTACTCTGGATTTGGAGAAAGCTGAGGTTCTTAATGACTTCTTTGCCTCAGTCTTCACTGGAAAATGTTCTGACCATACCAC
>JASSUY010032745.1:0-34469 GCA_032466535.1 Forpus xanthops
TCTGAGGAATAAATTCTTTACTGTAAGGGTGGTGAGGCACTGGAATGGGTTGCCCAGAGAAGTTGTGAATGCTCCATTGCTGGCAGCGTTCAAGGCCAGGTTGGACATAGCCTTGGGTGGGATGGTTTAGTGTGAGGTGTCCCTGCCCATGGCAGGGGTTTGGAACTAGATGATCTTAAGGTCCTTTCCAGCCCGAACTATTCTATGATTCTATGAATCTGTAATAGCAATCAAAAACTGTTCAGGACTGACAGTTGACTAATGTCTCAAGGCTAGTGTGTCACTGCTGTTGAGCAGCAGATATGAAGTGTGTTAACTTCTGATCTTACCTTTGGTATTTATTTTTTTTTGTCTTTGCCAGTACAGTATGAATATAACTAGGTTGCTGTTGTACACCAAGAAGCTGTCTCCTTGTACAGGTGCCTTTATATTTTTGAGACGGGAAAGAACAAATGCAAAAACAGAAGCTTTATATGCAAAAACAGGTGCCTTTATATTTTTGAGACGGGAAAGAACAAATGCAAAAAAATGGTAATATCAACTTCGAGTTACTGTCTAAAACGCGTTTTTATTCTGGAAGAACTTTATTCTAAATTGTAGTTTATTTGGCATGAAAGCATCTTCACACTGATACTCGGCTGCATGTTTATGATTGCCTTGTTTTTTTCCCAGAAGGGTCATTCATGAATATTATGCGTAAGTTGACAATTCTGTTTTCTGTGGTTTTGTGTGTTAGTAACTATTTTTTTCCATGTACAACGTTAGCCTTGCTGTTGCATCAGCGAGCAAGGATGGAGAGATTAGCAAAGGAACTGAAGCTTGAGAAAGAAGAGCTAGAACGCCTGAAAGCTGAAGTCAATGGTATGGAGCATGATCTAATGCAGAGACGGCTTCGAAGAGTTAGCTGTACAACTGCAATTCCAACAGTAAGCAATTTGTTAGTATTTTAATTCAAGATACAAATTTATTTTTTATATTTTCATGAACTGCAGTATTACAAAAAATTAAAACCCCCAACATTCTGGGGTATAAAATCTTCAATCATTGAAGGTGTTTTTTTGTTACTTCTTGGCTTGTTGTCACACAGTTCTTATAATTTAGAAGCAGATATGTGTCCAGCTTTCTCAGTGTTCACAACAATTTCAGAAATTTGTGTACATGTGCTTTTCTGGGCCACAGAACTAAATAGGTAGTTACTTTCCTAACAACCTATACAAGTATGTGTTCAGTCTATTTAAGAAGCCCACACCTTATGCAGCTTGGTGTTCATGAAGCAAGCTTTCACTTTTTTGAAGTTTCTTTGTATTGAAGCATTTTGTTGTTTGAGGAGTTGCATCTCATATACAATCTATTTCCCTTTTGGTATACGCAGATTATGCCAAGTAACTTTGTGGCCAAATGGCAGTGTTGGCTCAAATAGTTGGCACCTCTTTCTCGTCTTTTTTGTGTTGATAAATTTTGTCTGTCTGACTTCATACCTGCAAGTGACTTTGGCCCAAACACCTGTATGGCTCTGATAAGAGAATTCATTTTTCTGAAAAATACTTTCCGGTTTGAGTAGTTGTTAGCCAAATCAGTTCAGACTTATTCTCTGTGTTGATGTGAACAATGCACACAATTGTAGGCTGGAAGGCATAGTAGAGGTTTTTAGCTGCTTAACTAGTACAGCTGATGTATGTCTCCCCTGTTTCAGGGCAGCTTTTTGCAGATACATTCCAGGGAGGAATACAGAGGTACTTTCTTGAGTGTGCAGGGAGGAGGTTAGGAAAGCCAAAGCCTAACTGGGGTTGAATCTAGTACAGGATGTCAAACACTAGCAAAGGCTAGTGAAACTGTGGGCCCATTGCCTAACGATAGAGGAAGCTTGGTTACATAGAGCATGGAAGAGGTTGAGATTGAATGCCTTCTTTACTTCAGTCTTTACAGGCTTTCAAGAATCTTTACTCCAAGGAAACCTCAGGAAAAGTCCAGAACAAGGAAGATACACCTTTGGTGGAAGAGGATTAGGTCAGGGAATACTTAAGCAAAGCAGATACACCCCAAGTTTCATGGTCCTGGATGGGATGCTGAGGGACCTGGCATATGTAACTGCAAGGCCACTCTATATGTTTTGATTGATAATGGTGTTTGGGAGAAGTGCCCAAAGACTAGAGGAGAGAAAATGTCACTTCTGTCTTCAAGAATGAATATCCATGGAAGTATAGGCTGGTCAGCCTCACCTTGACCCCTGAGAAAGTGAGGGAGCAGCTAATTCTGGAGACCCTTTCAAGGCACATTAAAAGCAATCAGCATAGTCAGCATAGATTCACCAACGGAAAGTCAAGTTTCAGAGTTGAACAAACTTCTAGGATGAAAATACTGTCCTGGTAGATACGGGGAGAGCAGTGGTTGTTGTTTACTTAGACTTCCCATAAGGCTTTTAACATAATCTCATTTAAGATCTTCATAGAGAAGATGATGAAGTGTGGGCTGGATGAACAGCAACGTGGATTGAAATTGGGCTTCATAGCCAGGCCAAGAGTGTGGTAATCAGTGGCACAAAGCCTGGTTGGAGGCCAGTGCTAGCAGTATACTGCAGGAATCAGTGCAGGATCTAACCCTAGTTAACATCTTCCTTAATGATCTGGGTGATGGGGCAGAATATGCCCTCAGCAAGTCTGCTGATGACACAAAACTGGGAGTGTTGTGCTGCTATTCAGAGCAACCTCAGCAAACTGAAGAAATGGAGTGGCAGGAACCTAATGCCATTCAGCAAGGGGAAGTAGTCAGTCCTGACTTGATGACAGCCCTATGCACCAGTATAAGTTGGAGGCTGGCCAGCTGGAAAGCATTTTTTTTTAGAAAAGGCCCTGATGAGACCAAGCTGAAAATGGGCCAGCAATGTGGCAAAGGCTAATGATACCTTGGGCTGCATTAGGAGTGTTGCCAGAAGCAGGAGGGAAGTTCCCCTTCCCCTTTATTCAGCACTGGTGAGGCCACACTTGGAGTATGCTGTCCAAGAGCGGGTTCCCCAGTACAAGAGAGAGGTCATATTGGTGAGTCCAATGAAGTGCTGCAAAAGTGATTTACCATCTCTCCTGTGAGGGCATGCTGAGAGAGCTGGGACTTTTCAGCCTGGAGAAGAGAAAACTTGAGGGGTTCTTGACAATGTGTAGAAATACCTGAAGGGAGGGTGCAGAGAGAGCAGAGACAGGGTTTTTTTTCCACTGATGCCCATTGGAAATAGATGCACTGAAACACAGGAGGCAGTGGGCACAAACTGAAACACAGGAGGGTCCCTCTGAACATAAGGAATCACTTCTTTACTATGTGGTTGACTGAGCGCTGGCACAAGTTCCCCTTGGAGGTGTGGAGTCTTCATCTCTGCAGATACTCAAAAGCCATTTGTCATCTGGGCAGAGGGGTTGGGCTGGGTGACCTCCAGAGGTCCCTTACAACCTTGAACTCTCTGTGATCTTGTGACTCTGTGATGCTAGAATATATCCTAGGATAAGATGGTTATTTCTACAGATGTGTTAATAGTCACTGCTGCTAGCACTAAGAATGCTTTGTATTGCAGTAACTTTGGGTTTCTTAATGGTATGCAAATATATGGATTTAAGTAACTGATTATTCTGTTAAGAATAATTACTGCCTTGCAGCACTGTACTATTTAAATATACTGAGTTAGAAGGTTTGTCATGTTGCAGCTCCTTGGGGTGATGCATATAAATAAGCCTCTGACCTTACTCAGTTATAATCAAATAATAATTAATGTGAGCTGCAGCTCATATACTGTTTCCTAGTCATCTGTATGTAAGTTCACATAGCAAGTAATCAGTTTATGCAGAACTTTGTAAGGTGCATGGTTTTATAAACTTGATCCTAGCAGTGTCTTCTTACGCATTAATTTTAATATTAAGTAACTTGTTAATTTTTTGTCGATTTGTTTTCCTCCTCAAATGCCAGCAGAAGAGTATTTTTTGAGGGAATAAATTGAGTTCGGAAATGGAATGGATAGTGAGCACTTGGCTTTCTTTTCAGTCTCTTATCCATATTCAGTTTTTAATAAAGCTGTTATGGCTATAACAATGTTATTTCTATGTCAGATAAGATGCTAACTTTTCCACACCTACTATTTTGGGTTGTTTCTTTCTAGCCTGAGGAAATGACCAGATTGAGAAGCCTCAACAGACAGCTCCAAATAAATGTTGACTGTACACTGAAAGAAGTTGATCTCCTTCAATCTAGAGGTATACATTTAATACTTTAAAACAAAACAAAACACCGTAATTTGTGGGTTTAACAATAATGACTGGGAGTGTTGATCCTCCTTGAGGGTATGAAGGCTCTACAGAGGGATCTGGACAGGCTGGATCAATGGGCCAAGGCCAGCTGTGTAAGGTTCAGCAATTCTCAGTGCTGAGCCTGCACCTGGTTCGCAATAACCCCATGCAACAGGCTTGGAGAAGAGGTTGTAGTGAGGTAGGTAGTGGTTTCTTCTCCCAGGCTGCAAGTAATAGGACAAGAGGAAACTTTTATAGTCCATATACCTCAAGCGTAGAAACAGGCTGCTCAGTGAAGTGTTTGAGTCAGCATGCCTGGAGGTATTTGAAAGATGTGTGTGGGACTTATTGTTTAGTGGTGGGCTTGATCATCTTGAAGGTCTTTTCCAACCTAAACTATTCTGTGATTCTAATACAGTATGTGCTCAAGTTTGGATACTTGGACTTGGACTCTAAAGTTCACTTTTGTTTATTAACAGCAACTTCTTTTTCAGTTGCAACCTGATAAACTTAACTTTCCAATATTTCTGTCAGTCAAGTTAAATTATGTTACCAAGAAAGTAGTGACTTAAAGTGACTTTGTCAAGAGCAAATGGGAAAAAAACACAACAAACTGAACACAAATCAACCAAAAAATGACCGTTTTGAAATAAAGGTTCTTTGCTTAAATTTTTACTTGTTTGCTGATGAAAGCTTTGGCCATATAATAGAAAACAGAACTACAGGTTGCAACTGAGAAGTTGGCTAGCAGAAGTCTACTTATGCCTTTTAAAATCCTTTTTCTATGACAGAAACTCTGTCATAAATACAATCAAATAGATTGGAGTATACATACCAACAATGTCTTCTGCAGAAAAATAATGTTTTCATGTATTTTTAAAGCAGTGCGGAATGTTGAGCTGGAGTTGATTCTTCAATATGGGATTATCCTGTAAAAAAAATACTAGAATCAATGCAAAACTGAAAATATGTGACAGAAGACTACTCAGGAAAAAGCTAATATATAACGTAATAATAAAATCTGAATCCCTAGATGTTCATGTTACTGGCATATGTGTGTAAATAACCTTCTTACTTGTCTTCTCTGACAGGGAACTTTGATCCAAAAGCTACGTGTAACTTCTATGATAACATAGAGCCTGGTCCTGTTGTGCCACCAAAGCCATATAAAAAGGGTAGGTCAGCAAACAAGCATCTAGTTCCCTAATCTGCATTGAGAGGCCTTTTTTTTACCCCTGAACCCCTGTGATGACAGGAATCAATTCTAATGTTTGCCATTCTTTTCTATGTATGAACCAAACCAGAGTGGTTTTGTGTAAGTACACTAATCCTGGCTATAGCTTGTTTTCCTCAGGCAGCTTGTTGCAATGAATGCTCTGTTAATGTTGTTTCTAAATGCTGTTATTCACTATTAGAAAAAGACTGGAAAGTATATAAACTTTTACATGTTCACTTGAGCTTCCTAATCCAGTTTTTTTTTCAAATATTTTGAGTTTGAAAGTTCTGTGTCAGGTTTGTTTTGCTGTCTTCGAATATGTGTTAGGTTTTTATAGTTCAGTTGGTTTATTTTGTGCAAGTCTAATTGGTCACAGCAGCTTTTAAAATTTGCATTGTATTTTGATTTACCTGGTCACACCTTCAATATTTTTTGTGCAGAGTATGGACTTCACAGTAGGCCTGAATTTTTAGCACAGCAAGAGCATCAGATGTGTTTAAGGAGCAAGACAGAACACGTTTCCTCACATAGCTCTAAGGAGACAACAGTGTCCCACTTGTACAAATTCATTACTGGTTTCTAAAATTTTCTGGGCTACTTGTATAGTATCTATGACTCATATGCATAATGGGACACTTAAGTTTTATGTACGCGTAGGAGTTACGTGTTTGGTCTCACTTCTTGACAGTGGAGATTCAGATAGTATATCCCAAAGTGACTCAGCACCTAGTCACTGTTCAGTAGCTTTCTGAGCTCCACTATATTTAGTGGTGATTTTTGCACAAAATCCTACCTTTTGTCTGAGGTATTTTTGGACCTTTTGGTTTGGTTTTGGTTTTTGTTTTTATTTTTCTTGCTGTAATCTGTGAAAATAATGGTTTCAAATGTTAGTGGAAGTTTTTAAACACTTCCTATGTTTTTACTGAAATAGCCAGTCTCGGATCCTGTGCTCTGATAAAGAGAAAAAGGTGGTCTCATCAATATACCATTTTCAGATAAAAGATTTATAATATTTGTTTGGTTATGTAGTTGATTTAAGGCCCTGCTACTTCATGATATGTAAAGAACTACTGTTTATTGCACTAGCCTATTTGATTTATTATTGCAAAGGAAAATAATGTGCAAAACTTAGATGAAATAAGTGACTTCATTTGGCAGTTGGAAAGATAATGTACTGATTTGTACAATTTTTATGACTAGCTTTCTGGTTGTGTCTGTCAGCTTACTAGAGATCAGTTTTAGGGCTAGTGTACTGTCTTTTGAGTTTGGTTTTCAACATGGAGTCATCAAAATTGTTTGTTTTGGTTTGTTTCCCCTCCCCCTTAAAATTGTGGTCCCCTGATACTCAGTTGTTGAAGCTGTGGGCAGACAGATATGAGCAGACAATAGTTTGCTCTGTGCTGCTGTCTGACCAGTCAGCATGATGTAGTCTAGTGCCCAGCTACTTGCTTGCTTAGAAGGAATTCGTTGAGGCCAAACACTGTTAATGTAATTATACCACTTGTGGACTGGAAGAGGGCTTACATCTGAGCAAGGATGTTACTTTTGTTTTCAAGTATGTCTCTCAAGGCAGATCTAAGTAGTTTGCATTAATGTTGCATCAGCCACCTGCTAGACTTACTAGCAGATGACAGCAGTGTATGCACTTTGAATTAAAAATTGCAGTCCTTTTTTTTTCCAACATGAATTCTCTTTTAATTAAGCTGTTCTAAAGATGTTTGTTTAGCAGATGCGTATCTTAACTTTACCCTCTGGGTATGCGTGCAAATATTGTTTTAAGCATTAATATTTTGTAAAATGTCATTTCCACATCCTAGGATTTGTTGCTTTCAGTTGATTACCTGCAGTCTTGAAGTGGTGGTAGGAGACATTGGATAATTAAGTCTGTGGGTTAATACCTACATATGATTTGCATATGTGTTGGCTTTCTGATTGAAAACACTTAAGTGCTGCTTCACATACATACATCCCTGATGCAAAGCCATGAAGAATTAAAACAATTGTCTTGTTTTGGAACAGGCCTACCATTTTATTTTTATACTGTAGTTTATTCAGCCTGGATGAATGATAGATAAAGGTGCAGAAAATAGCTCATCTCTCAGACTGCTTGAAGGAACTAAGTTAGAAATAGTCTTTTACTTCAGGTAAAGTAGGTTTATTGGAATTTTAGAATTTGGTAAGAGGCTGCTGTGTGTAAAGCTGTGAAGTAGTTCCTTAACAGGATGGCGTTGCAGTGCCAGTAACAAACTTTTCAGTACATTTTAAGCTAGTAAACCTTTATCAGAACCAGTAGCCTAACAGTGGTGACTGCTCTTTTTGTTTTTATTGTAGTAGGGTGACTACTTTCTAGAACTGAAATACTTCAATACGAATTGAAACAGAAGTGCTTTAGCGAAAGACCTGTAATGTTACCTAAGTGGAAAGGTTTCCACTTTCACTTTAAGATAGAATGTTTAATGAGGCGACAAACCATGGTAGTATGATCTTGCCTATCATCCCTCTCTTCTGGAAAAAGAAAAAAAAGTGCATGTTTTCCTTTGACTTTTTTTAGAGCATCAAAGCAGCTCCAAACAGACTCCACGGACTCAGCCAAGAGATGAAGATTTTGAAGGGGCTCCATGGAATTGTGATAGCTGCACCTTTCTAAATCACCCAGCACTAAATCGCTGTGAGCAGTGTGAAATGCCGAGATACACCTGAAAATCAGGAAGAGGCTGCACTGGGTTGAAAACAGGCTCTCAAGCCAACAGCTGTAGGAGAAGGAAACACGGGGAACCTTTCAGTTCATCTGCCCGGCCTTTGCTAGTCAACAATCTTCATACTGCAAGAGGTGGGAGTGATGTGGTAGGATGTTTCTGCTGGTGCTACACTGAAAATGGACAAATTAAAGGTGAAATTCTTTCTTGTCCCATCACAGTGAGCAAAGCAGAAAATGAAACCTGAAAATGTAAAAGGATTAATTTTGGGAAGAATGTATACAGGAAAGCAAATAACTACTGGTATTTAGTCCTGTGGTTATAGTTCCTGCTTAGTGGCTAAAAAAAAAAAACAACACTTTTTTTTTTCTTTTTTTTTTTTCTTTTTTTTTTTTTTTTTAAATTTAAAAAATTATAGGATTCTTAGTAATGGTGTGAAATACTACACTTAAGCAGAAACTGAAGAGCCAGAGCTGACTTAACCTGGCCACAGCTAGCTGGAAAACAAAGGCTCCCTGTGCTTCTAGATTGTAAGCTACTGAAAACAGGAGACAGATAAATGCAATGATAAATTTTACAATGTATAAAAAACCAAGGAGAAGGGTATTTGTAATTGCTGCTTTTTTTCAGGGTAACTTATGTCTTCAAAAAAAATTGCTGTTTGAAATAGTAACCTAAGGTGACTAAATGAGATACCGTATGAGTGTTATGGAGAGTTTAATCAGAGGTAATTTTTTACAATCCCTTTTGCTTGTACAGTGCTCACCTGGCTGTGTCAACACTGGTAATAAACTAAGAATGAATTCTACCATTTACGGACAAAACTACTGCTGCATGCTTTCATTAGGCCATTGTGTTTCAAAGCTATAAGTATGTTTTTATATACAACAATCTTCTAAGCCTGTGCTGTGTAGCAGAGCACAGCTACATATGCCAAACATAGACTACTCCAAATTCAGTTTGGAAGACTTGAACTCAGCCATGGTTGTTTATGAGAAGAGTTTTACCCAGTTGTCCTTAGGCCTTTTCAGCTTCCAATTTGTGAAGAATTTTTGATGTTTACAGCACAGAAGGTACTTTGTGCCCCAGTTCAAAGTTAGCTGAAAAATAATCAATTAGCTCTTCAGTAAAAGTTTATTTGCACATTGTTAATAAACCAGCCTGTATAAAATACCAGATGCCAGATCTTGAAAAGTTACACACCACATTCTTTTTAGTTTGTTCAGGAAATACTTGCCGTAAGTTGAAGAACACAAGACTTGCAACTGAAAATCACACTGGTACTTTCATGCATACGATATACTGTATTATAAAGTGATGTTCAATTTGTTTGAATGCTTCAGGTTGCTGTAATAAAGCACTCAATATTTGTGAAATCGAACTTGGGTTTGGGCAGCTGAATGATTATGTTATACACTGTGCAACTGAGTAGAATGTTCTTGTGTACTGGTGAGAAGCTGGTACAGTGCATTTGAGTTTTTTGCATCTGATTCTTTGTCAAGAGATGCAACCAAGCACGTCAGCTGAATCATGGTAATTGACTTTGCAACTGTGAGCAAAATGTGCTAGCTAAAATTTAGCAGGACTACTTCATTTAAAATAGTTTTTAGCTCATGGCAGCCACATCCATATGGTCAGTTATCACAATTCTCTTGATGTGTGATGTTAAGCTGTGGTAGAACAATCGTGTCTGAATCCTTCTTTAAAATAAAGCGGCTGTTATAATGGGTGGGTGGAAGAAGACTCGACTGTACTGCTCAATCTGGTGTCTTCTCTCCCTGCAATTTATAAAGGTAACAGTACAAAACAAATTGTGATTTTTAGATGAGGAGCCAATATTTTATCTAGCTTTTTTTTTTTTAATATGTTCTTGCACTAATTAAATCTTCAGCATAATCTTAAATAAGCTAAGAGAACTCCAGCAATCATTGTGCACCACTGATGAGCAAAACAAAGGCATCAGAGCTAGTTTTCCTTCTTTCCTAATGATTTATATTACTGTGTGGGGAGTTCATCGCGTGTGGAAAAGAATAAAAAAAATCAGTGTCGGTTGAAGTTAGAAAACAACTGTTAATTTTGGTCATGTAGGTGGACATTTTGACAAAACTGAGATAACTAGAAAACAAATGAGCAGAAGTGCTACACCTAGGATAAGCAGTGCCGTTGCTGTTATCAGCTGTATAATGAATTATTCAAAACAATACCAGTAACTTCATGGCTTTTCTATTGTGATGCCTTTGCCTTTGTATTATTTCAATTTTCTCTTCGTTTGTACTAATGCTGAAGTTCTAGAATCATTTGTTTTTGCTGGAAATGCAAAATGATAGCAACTGAAATGAGAGTTAGCAAATGAGAATAGGCGTGTCATGCATCAATACAGTTGTGCCGTTTTCAGACAGACTAAATGCTACTTTTGAAGGGGGGCAGGGGAGGAATATATGCAGTCCAATATTTCCCTGAACTTTAATAACCATGAATGGAGACTTGGAGTATCTTAGTTGTAGTTTCACCAGAGGAAGAGAAGGAAGGCTGCCATGAAAGCAGAATGCTTTTTGGAAGAGTGAGTGCAGTTAAATTTCAAATGAATTCCTTCATACCAAATATGTTACTCCATTTCAACTGCTCTCATTTTTTGCTTGTAAAAAAAAAAAAAACCCAGCAAATTCTTCTGTTATATTCTTTCCTTGTAAATGCCCATTCTTAAACATTAATAGTGAAGACTTTACATGGTGCTTGGATATTTCTAGTTTGTTGGAATGTAAATTGTATTTTAAATATCGGAAGATCCATTTTCCTTTTGAAAGCAGGTGGCGCCATACACACCCCAACTGAATTGTAGATTATGCCAAAAAGATTGGTTTGTGTAATATTTATTGAATGCACATAAAACCCTAATGTCAGCTGGCATATGAAATGCACTGTATTGTATAAAGCGTGTGTGTGTGTGTGAGTGAGTGTGAATGGCGGGATGCTGATGCCATTGTGTTGAGTTAATGCACTACTTGTGTTTTGTTTTGTTTTTTTTTTTCTTAATGACTGAGCTTTCCCTCAACCATGCTACTAGATTGGTAGAGTTTCTAACTGACTTGGACATTCAGATATTCAAAATTATTTCACTTTTCATGGAAATTTTATAAGGCTTATTTTGTATTTACTGTGCTATTACAAATAATTCCCTTTTAATTACAGAATACTACTGTAGGTCTTTAAAAGTTTATTTAGACTGGGGCTTGTGGAAAATGATTCAGAATATGGTAAACCAAACGAAATCCTGAACTTTGGATCTGTTTTTAATTTTATGTAATTATTAGTCTTTTTATGGGTGAAGAGGAAGAAAGGGGTGGGAAGTCAAGCAAAAGGAAGTCCTCTGTAAAATGTAGTCTTAGATCGAATTGTGTATCTGTGTGTCTGTGGTATGTGTGTGTTTCCCTTGAAAAATGGGAGGTGTGGTGAAAAGGTGTAATAATTCTTAAAAGAGCTGGTCTCAGTACTTTCTGATTATGATATACTACTAAATCACATTTAAAGAAAATCCAACAGCTTTTTGTTCAGTTACTTTATCCCAGTTATGCATCTCTCATTTCAATTTCTAAGTACTTTTACATTTAATGTTGATTGTAAAACCCCTTGAAACTGAAATAAAAATACTTGAGTTGAAATGGGGACAAAACCAAACCAATAAAGAATGTTTCAAAAAAGAATGTGAGAATATTAAATATGTTGAAAACAAGCTTGTCATCAGGATGATAGTTTTTGTTTTAAAATTCAGTGATGTACCCTAGAATGTGAAAATGACTATCCTGATGAGAAGTGGACAGTTGGACATAAACAATTCATCAGCTTGTTTGGTACCACAGAATTTACATGCTCTGTACTACAGTGACTCTAAATCCCGTAAAGAAAGATGACATATACAGATATCACATCTCATAGTTAGTACTGTTTCTGTGTGCTGCTGCATTTGTTTCGTTTCAAAACGTCAATATTATACAAACCTAGACATGACTGAATTCTGCCAGACTTCTTCAGTTTGGGGCTTTCACTGCTGTTTATGTCCATAAATATTAATGCGAATATTTTTCTTGGGTTTCAATAATCAGAAATCAGTGGAGTTAATGCAATATTATAATCCTGGATTTTCAGTACCTTTGAAACCAATTTTAAAAGAAACCTGTGTTCTTGAAACTTATTTATTTATGGTGACACCAGTGTATCTAATCCATGTTTCCTGCTGTGTGAAACCCTGTTAATTTTTTTCATTAAAAAAGAAGACGCAATCTCGTTTAATCCTGTATATATGGTGTCTACATTCTAGATTTGTGTATGCTGTGAATGGACTTATTACTAAGAGATGAAATTGTATAAAAGCATTCAGAGGCTATGCATGCATGGTACCTCCAGAAAGTGCATACTCCGAGTTGCAGATTCCTGCAAAAATAAATTAATAAAACTAAGCAAACATCACATCCTGCATTTGTTCTTCTATGTAGTAGGAAACATTTAAAAAGTACAGCCTTTTTTCTTTCATAGCCAATTATTTCTGGTCTCTCACTTGAGCCCTTAGCGATAGCAAATTTGTTTCAGGGCTCTTGGGGGTTTCTTTTGGTGATTGATATGATTCTCATTAGGCAATTGCTGAACATAGAACTGGTGTGTAAATCCTATCCCTGTGAGTGTAGACAGCTTTTGCATGCGGGAGTCCCATTTAGATGATTATGTTCTGTGAAGGCCCTGGTGTAGGAACAGGATGTAGGATGTTCAGAGTGTGAAAGTGGGCTCATCACTTTCTTTGGAATGGAAAGCTCTCATTAAAGGAAGAGCTTTCCGTGCTCCAGCAGATTGTCACTTTAGGTTTGAAGCTTTCACAGCAGGCATTCCTGCTCATGCTTGATTGTGGTGAGTATCTGGATTACAAAAATTCCATCTTCTGCTGTAATCTCTTGCAGAAAGGCACTGCTCTATGAGAGGATGGAGAATTTGAAATGCATAAATCAGTTTGCAGGCAATTTCATTAGTGTGTCTTCTCAATTATCTCAATTGCATCAGCTCACCATAATCTAAAACTTGGAAACTGTGCCTCAGCTGCGTTTTGTTCACATGCAGTTTCAGCCATTAAACACATTCTGGTCTAACAAAACCACTGCAACCTTGTGTTTGGGCTTTTCTCAGCAAACATATGTAAGGGTTTAGTTTTGCATTCCTTTTGCAAAATTGAATTTATAAAAAAATTTAGGATAGTTTGTGTTTTAATCAAGCATTTCATTAACTTTAGAAATTATTGCAGTTGAAACTTCATGTTTTAACGAAAGTTTCAAAGCTTTAAATAAAAGTTAGAAAATGTTAAGGTACCTGTAAAATATATGCTGATGGAGAACACACAAAGGGAAAGATCACTAGGTCTAACAACTGAATGTCTGCTGTTTTGTTGTTGTTTCCCTGATCTCATGAGGAGAGTCTGCCTGGAATAACTGCATAAACCTAGTTGATTTATTTGCAAGAACTTTTTGGTTTTGACAGTATTGCACCTTGTCTTAAACCTCTTGTGCTTAGAGATTTGTCTTGTGACCTGGTGAGTACTCCAGCAATGAAGTGCTGCTGCTTCTAATCAGACAAATGATCTATAGTGCTGGGTAAGTAATGTGTATTCTTTAACTGCACCCTTTGTGATTATAAATACACTTTTAGGAAGGGGGTGACAGCTCCTTCTGTAACAACTTTACATGCAGACATTTGCATCTAGCTGTTAGATGAAATAAGTTATCTATGTTAGTTTTGGATAGACAGTCAGTGATGGTGTCATGTTCTAGTTTGACATAAAAATCAGGCCAGACCCGTAGAAACATCTTGGAGGAATACCACTATTTTATAAAGTATTTCTTGCTCAGAGCAGTGATGTTTTGATTTAAAGAAAAAAAAAATCATAAAGCGTTCACTCTGCAGATTATTTTTTTTATACTTAGGTAAGACTTAAACCCTTGAATGCAAGTATTTGCTGATTTTGGAGGTTCCATTTTGAATATTCCTTTATTCCAAAGCTATAGTGATCTTATATAGCTATAAGATCACTATAGCGAAGCTATAGCAAAGGCTCCCTTGCTGGCTTTGCTTTCTAAAAAAAACCAGGTAGATACAGTTCCGTTACTACTTTGGAAATAAGAAGCCTCTGAATGAAGGACATGAAACACAGGTACTACTTGATTGTAGCCTGAAAACTTCATCTTTTGGAAGTGTTTCAGGAAAAATGTTCGGTATGTGGAGGTTTTTTTTCTTTTTAGGAAAAATACTGAATATTTCAGGAAAAGTTTGCTAGGTGAGGGAGGTTATCATATGTTTGAAAGTGATATTCTGGTTCCAGCCTGGTACAGCTTGTCAGTATGTTGTATAACTGGTACTGAATTCTGGCATTGGTTTCTAAGTCCAGGGTTAGTAGCAGTGTGCCCAAAACAGCTGGTGTCCAGCCGTTGGACTGAAACAGGCAGGACACACAGCATCTTTGGGAAGCATTTAATGGCCACATACAATGGCCGTGTGTCTCGTGCTTGGTCATGCAGCCAGTAGGTGACACTGGGCTTCCCTACCCTAAATCAAAATCACAAGTCACAGCTCTGTGAATAGTTAGCACAGATGCTCAAGGGTTCTCTGCTGGTTTGTTCTCATGTATCTTGAGCCAGCCTTCCATATTGTTGGCTCCATATTGGGGATTATTTCTCACCTGGGATTTTTCTTCTTTAAATTTGAGACTATTCAGTTAATTCCAGTGAATTGTCAAAGCCGAACTTGCTTTTAGCAATGTAAATTGGTCTTTTTGCAAAATACCCCATGCACTGGAGAGTGCCTAGTGTGACTGCCCAGGGTCTCCATCTGCATGTGGTACTCTGTGGACCTAGTCATCAAAGAAGGGGAGGAAAATAGTCAAATGCACTTTCCAGACAGATACAAGCAGGATCTGAGAAAGCTTTGGAGGGAACAGCTTATATCTTTATGGTGATCTGTGAATCCTTTCTCCTGATTAGATTTCTATGCATACTTTGCTTTCTTCATGCTGAGCAGCTGTGGTGAAAAGCTTTGGTCTTCTCATAACTGCAGATACTGAGGCCTGACGGATTGGCTTAGCTGCTGTTCCAGGTAGCTGATTTAACTTGATTGGTTTTGTCTCCCACATTTGTCTCAAATGGTTGTTCCTAAGCCAAACAGACATTCTTTTCTCTTTTTTTCCCACTGATCATTATATATGATCATGGATCTGTCACTCGTCATCTTTCAAACTGAAATTTTCAAAGCTCCAGTGAGTAGGTAGTGAGCTGTGTGTACATTCACACTCTTCTTACAGCACAGATACCTCAGGTCAGAATTGTACCACACAGAAAGAGGTTGATAAATACTTCATATCTATAAAGCAGATCTTAAAGAACACATGGCATTTTGAAAATTACCTCAGACTTTACTACTACTTTTTAATGAGTCTGAGAAGCAGGCGGTCTGACTTGATCATGTAGCCCTTTCAAGAACCTCAAGCCAGTGCTGCTTGAAGTGTTGTTATCTCTGGTAAAACAGCAACTGCGAGACAAAACGTGCGTATCTGGTTTTGTACAAGTGAAATTCTTGAAACAAGTTTATTCTTTAAATATGTATGTTGGCCTTAGTTATCACATGGTTGGTTAAATAAAAAGGTACATGATTTGCATGCAGAGCATTCTCATCTTGTAGTCCCCATATTGTAGTATTAAGACAAGAACCATCAGTCAGATTTTGTAAGACAGCAATAACAAGATCCATTTTATTTGCAACTGCAGTAATATTAAGCTTCACCGAACATGGCAGAATGTGCCCTTTAAATGTTCTATCATGTTTTGCTAATTGATTGCCTTTCACCTGTAGTCCAAGTTGAAATACATCTTGCTTTGACCAAGGAGGTTTCCGAAGTATTTGATGGTTCCTTGTCTGAGGTTATTTGGTAGCAATTTTTTACCAGTTGTAACTTTCAGGTCTGTAGCAGTTCTTGGTGCAAATGTTCACCTTGTGAGCATCACCTTCTCTCCAGCAGCATGCTTGTAAATAAAGCAGACTTAGACATTAAAAAAATGGAAGCAGATTAACGAACTGTTAAAGACAGCTCTGTGAGTGTCGAACAGCTGTGTGTATGCAGGATCTGTCATGAAAAGTCATGAAAAATAATCTTTATTGCTGAAATGTTAATCTGAGATGTTACTCCATCTGGAATAATGATTGATGCAATTTGTATTCCAGTGCAAGAGCCGCTGTTCCTGTAGAACTTCAAGTGATTTCCCCCTCCAAATTTAATCTTTCAGAAGAGCAGAAAATAATAGAATCATAGAATAGTTAGGGTTGGAAAGGACCTTAAGATCACCTAGTTCCAAACCCCCTGCCATGGGCAGGGCACCTCCCACTGAACCATGCCACTCAAGGCTCTGTCCAGCGTGGCCCTGAACACTGCCAGCAATGGAGCAGGCTGCTATGAGGTCTCCATGCAGCCTTCTCTTCTCCAGGCTGAACAGCCCCAATTTTCTCAGCCTGTCTTCATATGGGACGTGCTCCAGTCCTCGCTCATCCTCGTGGCCCTCCTCTGGACTTGTTTTGACAGCTCTATGTCCTTTTTATGTTGAGGACACCAGAATGTACACAATACTCCAAGTGAGGTCTCCTGAGGGCAGAGTAGAGGGGCAGGATCACCTCCCTCGACCTGCTGGTCACGCTCCTTTTGATGCACCCCAGGTTGCAGTTAGTTTTCTGGGCTGTGAGCACACGCTGCTGGCTCATGTTCATTTTTTCATTGACTGTTTTGACTGCCTCTTTCCTGGATTGCTAGATAGCCCCTACATTTGGGTTTCCTCCCCCCTCTTCAGTGGAACTGAGGTGCAAAGCTCTACCATCTGTGATTCTTTACAATGTCTGTTCTATTGTTGGATGTTGACTGTTTCAAATCCAAGTTATTCTGATAGGTAGAAATGGGAAGCAAAAGTAATTTTTCCTTCTCCTTATCTTTCTTATCTGCTGAGATACCCCAGGAAAGAAACATAACGATGATAGAGTAATAGCAGGGTGCTATGCTGAATGTGGCTAAGCTATTTAAGTGTATTCTGGTTGTGACACAAATCATCTCTCCACCAAAGAGGGAAATATGGATGTTTTCATGTGCTATGAAAGACACCAACTGCATGAAATCCCCATGTGGTGATACCTGGCTTTAAAATTGAAAGCAAGTTTATTACAGCAATAAATGCAAAGTGTGTAAATAATCCCCAGTGGCTTTCAAAGCTGTTCCTTAAAACTGGAAGTGGAAGATAACCACTTTGCTCTTTTTGCAGCTCACTGACATAGAATTTGTTCTGTGTTAGAAACAGCTTTGAAAGAAATTCTGTTTCCTTACAAATGAGGGATGTGTTTCCTATCCAGAGAATTAATTACTGTCTCCCAAAAATTTTGTCTTGTCTAGGTTTTTCTAACTCCTGCAGATACTCAGATCTTTATAAAGTTGTGCTGTTCTTTAGATGCCACATTTTTTACCTGTCTTCACCAACTGCAGGCAAAGTCCTCCCTAGCCACCTTCAGGTCACTGGTCTGACACTGAAGGCCTGCTGTTTAATCACATGTTTAATCTAGATATGCTTAATAAGCCTGTGATGCCAGTGTCTTATGGGAAGAGGTGATCCTGTCACTGATCCGTTAGGAGTCAGAAATCCCAGTACCACCTTTCATAAGGGGTCCTCTCTCTTGAGGATACAAGATCCTCTGATCTTGGTCACTTCTCAGAGCTGCTGCTTTCTTTGTCTCTGATTTTGGGGCAACCAACCTGAAGTACCCATTTCAAAACCATGCTTGCCCAAGTGCAGCAAGTTGTCAACAGAGACATCTGGACATCTCATACCCATGTAATGCCTGATAGCCGACTCTTCCCTTTTTTCCATGCCCAGCCATAAGGGAGTATTTTGGAGCTCAGTTCTAGCTGTGTGCATGGGTCCTTCTGAAATGAAGAGGATCTTTTATGTGCATCTGGCAGATTAAGATTTTAGTGGCAGAATATGTGGAAGCAGTCAGTGGCTATTTTAATTCATAATATTCAGTCTTCAGGGGATGAGAAGAGTCAGATGAAAGTGAGGACCATCAAGAGAGAAAATCTTACCTTTGTGTAGTTATGTACATGAAATTCTGTATTCAGGGCATTGTGATTAACCTTTTAACAGTGGCAGTTCACTAAACTAACCTTAACTGTTAAAAAAACTCGAAGAGAGTGGGGAAATTTGAAATATGGGCTCCTTCCTCTCAACCTGAAAACATCAGAGAGTGCAATACTGATCATGAGCAACAGCTGTATGAGCCCACGAAGTTTCTTACTGCCCTCTGATTAGGAGGAAGGCCTAACCAAGGGTTGCCAGTCTGAGGCTCACTCTGGGTTTAGCTCTGTGATTTTTTCCAGTTTTATTAATTTGGTTTCTTCTCATACTGACAAATTCTTAAATTACTGAGCACTCACTGAGCCATCATTTGCAAGCCGGAAAAATGCTTTTGGGCAATAAGCATTTCATGTATCTTGTGGATAAGAGTGGATGTGGGAGACGAGCTCCACTCATAGTGGGAGGACAGTGGCTGTGCTTTCTTGGTGTAATCTGTTGTAGTACATTATCTTTGGTTTACCAGCATTTGAAAAATCTGAAATGAGAAGTCTGCAATACATTAAGACACTTCATATGCTGTAGGAAGAGACACAACCTAATCTGAGGTTCTGAATGTCACACCATCACTGAAAACCCCATTGCTTGCTTTTTTCCCTTCTTTTCTGAATCATTATTTAAGAAGTAAGGTGGCCCCGTGTTCTGCACTACTCCTAAACACTGCAGAAAGATGCACTAGTAGCAGTAAATCTGCATGACTTAGTTTTGCCTTAAAACTAGTTTTGGATGGGCTAAGATACTGGTAAACCCCAGATGTTCTGTCACAATGTACCTCTTAGCGGTCAGGTTGCGTTTATTCCCACATTACAGTAGTATAGAATTACTGACAAGTTGATTCTAAAGCCCTTTTGAAAGATTTCAGCCCCTCCCGGCAAAGATGTGTTATCTGAGGGCTGAAGCCATGGCCCAGTCTTCTGGGAGGAGGAGGAGAAAGGGGAAGAGGAGACAAGAGCACGAGTTCCGTGGATAGGGCAGCGGTTACACCCTGCTGTGCATCTGTTGGGTTTCTCACCCTGCCAGATTGTGAAAGCAAGAACAATACAAATTAATCTCAAATTATGTTATGATTCACAAACTTCTCAAACACAACATTTAACTATTGTTTGTCACCTTCCAATTCATGGGGGTTTTGAGTTTCCTGGGGTGTTCCACTGCAGTAAAATCACTGAATTTAGCAAAGAAAAGCTACCTACCAAGGGATATGATACAAGCCACAAGATGGGTACTGTTATCTGATTTGTGTTTATTTTCATCTCATACACAAATATTGGTAATTTCACGTGGTGTTTACCTGCCCTGTAGGAAGACTATTTGGTAAGGTAGATATATGTGTGTGTATGTGTACATACACGGCTATGACAGATAACCCAGTTTGCTGATAACTTGTAACTGATCCCAGTAGAGCTGTACACTTGCATGCATTGAATTCATGTGTTAAGAAGAAATGCATTATGGTGTTGAAAAGACAGGAAATCTACCAGAAGGTGTAATAAAAAAATGGAATTATAGCCAGATAATTTCTTTTGTAGCTTAGGAAGTCTGGCTAAATCTACTGAGTTGTAAAGGTTTATTTTTGAATAAAACAAACAAATGCTTAATAATTATTCATAGTTGATTTTTCTTTTAAGGTTACTGGTGTGGTAAATTTTAAAGCGCCGTAACTTACTGCACTGTGATTAATCTCTTAAAACCCTCCATATTAAATCTAAATATGTTAGAGGAAAGCTGTTTAACCAATGAGGCAGAAATACAGAGAATAAAAAAGCACATTAAATGAAACTTCTGCAGAAACTTGATTTTATTGAACACAAAATGTCCTGAAGGTAATGCGTGCCAAATAAATCAAATTTAAGAAGTTGTATTTCAGGAAGGTAATTAATGTGTATGACACTGAGGTTTTGGCTGTAGAATTTCCAGGCATCGGCATATAATCACGCAAACAGCACTCGCAACTTCATGTAATCATGGAATGGTTTGGGTTCAAAAGGGCCTTTGCAATCACCCAGTTCCAACCCCTCTGTCACTGGCAGGGACACCTTCCATCAGACCAGGCTGCTCCAAGCCTCCCTTCAACCTGGCCTTGAGCACTGCCAGGGCTGGGGCATCCACAACTTCTCTTGGCAACCTGTGCCAGCACCTCACCACTCTCATAGTGAAGAATTTCTTCCATGTATCTAGTGTAAATCTCCCCTCTTTCAGTTCAAACCCGTTTCTCCTTGTCCTGTCCCTACACGCGCTTGTAAAACGTCTCTCATCAGCTTTCGCATAGCTCCTCTTTAAGCACTGGAGGCTGCTATAACTTGTAGTTTGGGGACTTATTTTAGACAAGCTGAGGTTCAAAAGCCTCCCTTCTTTTACTGCATGTGTACAGCAGCTCTGTTTTGTTTTAAAAGCAAAAACATTCCCTCTCCCACCTCAGCAGTTCTCCCTTATATTTTCCTCTCCCTGCTCGTCATTCAGCTGCTGAAGGGCGCCCGAACGCAGCATCCCAGCACCAGCATTGCCCTCTGTGTAGCCACACGTGTTCTTCCAAAGGGCAGGAGCAGGGCTGTGGGCAGCAGTTGCAGCAGTGGCCCCTTGTCCAAAGCACGGGTCAGAGGGGCTGAGCTGTTGCTGTCTGGCAGCTCCTGCACAGCTCATCCCTTCACAGCTCAAGGGAGAAAGCAGAAGGCAGCTGCCACATCGTCAAGAGCCCGTGCAGACTGTGGGCAGCTCCAGCCCACGTCCCCAGCTGTGCCAGCCAGCCAGCACAAAAAGGACTTTTTGGAGCCAGAGCTCTGATCCTGAAACAAAGGCCAAATCTGGCACAAGAGGTTGGTGAAAACAGCAGATGGGAAGTTGGGAATTGTGCTGTTCCATTACACAGCTGGGTCTGCAGATTCACGCAGTGCATTTGAAGTTGCTGGGAAAATATACATTAAAGATCAATATTGAGGCTCTACCCCACTGCCTGCACGGTGGGAGGGATTCTAACAAAATTAGAATCCAGTCCTGTGCCTCCTCTGTAAAGGTCTTTTCTCCTCCTCAGTAAAAACCTGATTTTCCTGACCCTATGGATCTTGACATACTTTGTCCTCTCCCCCTTTTGCTCCCTAAAATGATCCATAAAGTGGGCTGTTAGCATGGGCTTGACCGCAACATTTCTAATGCTATAGTTATCACCAGTTTGTGACTCACAGGTTGGTCAAACCCCAGAAAGCTTTGCTTTTGTCTTAAGATGGTGCCACCAGTTCCCTGCAGGGATGTGCCACTGTCACCCCATCCTGGCACCTTTCCTCTCCCTGCCCACCCCACATGGCTGTCAGTGGGATGGTCTCTCAGGCATCTCTTTCCATTCAGCCCTCCTGCTGCTCACTTCAGCTTAATAGGAATCAGAGCTATTTCCATTGGAAGGGAATTCCAAACATCATCTGCTCCAGCTGCCGGAGCACTTGAGAGCTGACCAAAAGTTAAAGCATGTTGTTAAAAGCGTTGTCCAAATGCCTCTTAAATACCAACAGGCCTGGGGCACTGGTCACCTCTCTAGGCAGCCTGTTCCAATGTTTGACTGTTTTCCTGAAGAGAAATGCTTCCGAGTGCTGGTCTTTACCAGTTTTAATGAAACTAAAGTAGGCAAATGGTAAGTCATAAAAAAATACATAAGAGCAATGGAAAGATGTTTGCCTTCAGTCTGTTCAAATCACTTTATCCCCCACACTGGGGATGAAATAACTGTGAGATTGCTGGGACTACGCCTGTGTAAAGCAGGCTCAGCTGAACTATTATTTTATTACAGTTTGGTGCATAAGTTCACACTTACAGAAAGTCCTGACCTAAATATCGACCCTTCAATGGCATTTTTCACACCAAAACAAGGCTTTCATAAAATCAATTTCAGTAAAAAATGTCAGGATGAGGTATAAGGAGAATGTTTCAAAACCCATCTAAAAACAAAGAAAAGAGCTCACTTCCTCCAACACTTCTGCCACAATCCAGTTTGTCACAGGGATGATTCTATGATGCCCTCTCTGTTCCTGCCCCAAATTAGAACACCTTGGAAAATAGAGAGCAATCTCACTCTAATTCCTTATGAGGCTATGAAATGTGGATCATGACTTCAAAATGAAAATGAGCCTCAAATGTTATAGCCTCTGCTTTCTCCACACCCATTTAAACAAACAATAGCTGCATAGGATCTGTATCAAAAAAATACCAAACCCAGACCTAAAAATGACCTGTGCACAAGGTGCCACCCAACAGACAGCTCCAGAGTGTATCCTCGAGCCTGAGCCATCTGATATGTTTGAGAAGCTGCTCCTGAGTTAGTATGGGGGAAACATGGCACCTGGCTGGGTTTTAACTGAAACTTTATAGTTCACAGAACATGATAGTTCACAGAACATGACTGTTCTGTCAGGCCTTAGGGAAAACACTGCTCTTCCTTTTTATCCATGGGTTTGATCCTGTGAGGTGTAGACATCTTGCACCTTCCCAGTGACTGTGGTGGCAGCTGGGAAACTGCACTTTGTGCAGCTGGGCTGGCTGATACAGGATGATCCACTAGCAGAAGCCCTGCTGGGAAGCAGCACTTAACAGGCTGACCAAGATAGCTTAGACATCCTTCTTTTTAAATTGCTCTTTTTTCACCATTTTCATAAGTCATATGAAGATACTTGAATTTATCATTCAGGTATCATTTATTATTAACTGCCTAAAACAGGGCAGATCCACATGACACAAGAAAAACATTTAGTGAGAACTACTTTGTACTGACTCGGATGGATGATAATTCTTAACTTTAAAGTAATACTCATGGTAATGCAATAACTGTGATGTCCTGCATTTGATGTTCAATGCGCATTCTTACAATATCTGAACTAGAGTACTAGAAGCGATTACAACACGGAGTACAAAGACATTAGACAAGTACATAGTTTTATTTATAAAAACCAATTTAATTTTACAAGGAAGTACAGAGTAAATCAGCACTAACACTGGTGCAATTTCTTCTTCTTCATACCTTAAAACACCTTTATAATAATGGAAAGTCAGTGAAGAATGTTAACAGAGAAAGTATCTTTGGTGTTCATGTTCCCAGTTCCCTTTTTAGGTAAAAAAAGCATTGTTTTGTCCGCAACTTCCACAGATTTCAATGCATCCTTTTCAATCCATTTGACAGTCAGTCTTGTTTTGATAGTTTGGAAAGGTACTATAGACAGAAGTCCAGGTACAACTGGAAGATACTAGAAGAATACTGAGGAGGGACTCTTCATGAGGGACTGTAGTGATAGGACAAGGAGCGGGTTTGAACTTAAACAGGGGAAGTTTAGATTGGATCTGAGGAAGAAATTCTTTATGGTAAGGGTGGTGAGGCACTGGAATGGGTTGCCCAGGGAAGTTGTGAATGCTCCATTGCTGGTAGTGTTCAATGCCAGGTTGGACAGAGCCTTAGTTGGGATGGTTTAGTGTGAGGCATCCCTGCCCCTGGCAGGGGGGGTTGGAGCTAGATGATCTTGAGGTCCTTTCCAACCCTAACTATTCTATTATGCTATGATTCTATGAAATACCCAAGCAGTCCATTTATTTTCCCTTTCTATCAGAAAGAACAACCATGTGAGGATACCTACCCGAAGACCCATTATATCCTGAAAAGAGCAACAGAAATAATCACTTTCTTCAAAATTAATACAAAATGAAACAGTACAAATTGAATTCCCACACACAAAATGAACATAGCCAGTTTAGCCTTGCTTGATTCACAAGATCCAGGCAGAGCTATTTACTGGTCCCTTATCAGGTACCCCCAAGCCATATTAGGGGTTTAGCCCGCTGCAATGCTGCACAGCCCTTCCTAGCACATTCCTCTTAATCTTGTTCATGAAGTCAGCATTTCTAGTAAATTTTATATGAAATATCAAGTTTTATATTCCTGAAACAATTCTTTTCCTTTTTGTTCTCACAAAACAAGCATTTAATCTCTGTCGAGGAAAAAGGGTTATATGGAGCAGTTTATCCTGATCTTGGTAGGCAACAAAAGGAAAAACTGAAACAAAGCCGTAAAGCAGAACTAGATAACAGGCTGAATTTGGCAATTTCCTTATTCGTTATGTCTTACTGTGTGTTTAATATTCAAAGAAAATAACTTTTTCCCCATGAAGCAATAGAAGAAAAAAAAAATAGTATAACTAAGAAAAAGTGTAGTCATGAAGCAGAGAGAGAAATGAAAACTTGGCACTGAAGTGAACATGACCTGCTGAAAGAGAAAAAGGGATATTGTTTTTTTTTTTTTCTCTGAATGGAAAACCATGCATTTTAATTTGTAGTGTAATAGAACAAAAGGCTAGCTGGCAATCTAATGCAGAAAACATGTAAAATAAGTGTTGTACAATGGTCAAGTGCTTTGTCTTGTGTAAAATAAGGACAATATGTCCCAACTGAACACCACCAGAAATTAAGTTATATCTAAATTGATGATACTACTAGGAATAGAGTTACTTAAACTCCTGTCCTTCCCGAGGCTAGCCTGGTTATCTATCACACTTATTTCCTAGCTGAAGTTTTGATATTATATTACAGTACTGCCTGTGTTGTCCAGAACTTCTAAATGAATGATGTTAAGTATTTTTGTGCCTTGAAGCAATAAATAAACTTAAGAAAATGGATATTAAAAGCTAAAACATAAAATAAAAAAGGTTTTAAAATAGGAGAGAAAAAAGAAGAAAATTTCAAGCATATGCACATGAACTCCATCTCTTTCAGACACACTGTTGCCCAGCTAAAAGCAGCCTTGTGGTCCATCTCGCTCTGCTAAGCCACATTGTCCCTTTGCAGTAGGGCAAGTCCAGATTGCTAACTCAGATTGCCCAAGATTCTGACTGCACTCCAGTGGTGACTTCCTGTGCTGAACACTAGCAGGGCCCAGGGCAACATGGTCAGAGCTGTGAAACTTCAGAGTACCTAACCTGGGGCAATGACATAGCTACAAAAGAAAATACTTTCCACACTGTAGCTTGAAGGCCTTTTGGTATGTATTAGTTAGAGAACATGAAGCCCACATCTGAGAACATCCTTGTTTGGAGAAGGAAGCCAGCAGGATTCAATACCTTGTGTGGAACCATCAGTTTAATGAGGGTTAGCCATGGGAATACTGCTACAACAGGGCTTTGGCTGGCAGGTCTACATGGGAAACCAACAGGTGAATGGCGCGAGCCCTGGAAGCTCACACACAAATGCAGAGGTTATGAAGTTTCCTCAGGGGAAGTGGAGATTTTTAGCCATTGGGCTGGTACATGATCAGCATGTTTTCTTTTATAGCATTTCTGGTTAGTCCAGTGTTTATTTATACAGCGGTCTAAGATCTAAGTTATGGAATCATCGAATCACAGAATGGTTTGGATTGGAAGGGATCTTAAACGTCACGCAGTTACAACCTCCTGCCACAGGCAAGGACACCTTCCACTAGACCAGGTTGCTCAAAGCCCTGTCCAACCTGGCCATGGGTTTAACACAATATTGTAATAAAAATCTGGTAATAGTGCAGTGTTGGGTAATGATTAACTGAAAAGCCAAAATAACGGAATTTAATAAGTGAAAGGTAGATGAATAAATGAAAGGCAGAAAAAATAACCCCTTTCTTTTCAAAAATAAGGGCTGATGTATGAGCCCTCACAGACAATAATAGAAACTTCGCACTTGTCATCTGGCAGCTGGAACTCTTCTTCCTTACATACTATATGGAACTAACGGTTCTCCAAAAATAAGCAGCTGCTGTGACCTTGAGTAACAAATATGTAGCTTTTGAGAGTGGTAAAATCCTTAACTTTTTCTTTTATTTAATTAATTAATGACCTGGTCGTGCCTTTCAAAGGATAAGTAACGTAAAAATCAATATTGAGTTATAGAATTTTTTGGTACCTTTCCCATTATTGATTAAACTCTTTTTAGAATTTAAAGCAACAAAATATTTATTAATTTTTTCAAACTTCTTTTTTTGCTTTCCTGAAAAATTCTCGCTGTGGTTTTGCTGTCCTGTCCTTACATTCAGTGATTTCACTTTGCTTCTGGCACTCTGTATTTCGAAGTGTCTGTGATGTGAGGTACACACCAAGACTTCCCCTACTTAAATTTGTTCTGGTTTACTAACTCTCTGAAAATGGCTTCTGGACTGCATCTGCATATTTGTCACTCTCATTCATTAAGGAGCCCAAGCCTCCTGCCCCAGCAGGAGATTAAGCATGAAAATTGTTCAAAGTTGATTTCTTATTCTTTAAACACACATCTAATTCTTTCTTACTGAAGCTGATGATAATGTCAAAATACAGTTAAACACCTTTTCTGAATGGAGGCATTTCTCTCGATCAGAGCTATGACAACCAGCACTTTGTTCTGGGTATTGGGTTTTTTTTTGCATTTGCCTTTCCTGAAAAGACAAAGAAATGCAACATCAGTGGAAAATAAAATCCCTTCTTGTCCTTCAACTGAAAGATGGAAAAAGCACAGGAAGAAATACAACAAAAGTAATGACTAGACATCTTTTGATTCACAGATATTTATTCATCTTGTCATGTTCTAATTATAAGTAAAATAGTGATATAGTATTCCTTCATTGTTTTTTTATGAGGCTTTTAAGCTATCAAATGGCAACATGCATTGATAGTTCTGTTTAGTTGCAAGATCAAGGCGCCATGTACTCACAACTCACAATGACTTATTATATGTTTTTTGTACTTTATCTTTTAAATACTTATAAAGAAATTGGCTTAGGCAGAAAAAAAAAACCACTCAAAACACAGGCTATGTCTTGCATTTCACATGCTCATTTGGGAGTTTATATGAAAGAGTATGGAAGATCTGTGCCAGGTTCAAAGGAGAGGTACTGTACGTGGCAATACCCCATCACACCAAGCTATATGCTCAATTCAGTTTCCAATTGAGATGCTGTAGCATGTACCAACAAATTGGTGCATTTGCTCTAAACTCCAGCTTCATTCCACAGAAAAGATGCAGCATTTTAGTGTCGGTTAAAGAGCTTACAAATAGTCTGGAAAGCATTGATGTACCTTATGGAATTTTAAGGCAATAGCTTTTCTTGAAATCAAAGTACAAATCTTCCCTTGTTGCATTTACTAAGCACATAGCAAGCATTGAAATAAATGCTGCTCTAAGATAGGTCAAAAATTTTCCCTGTTCAAGTTAATACAAGAACAAAATTACTGCCTGATATGAGCAGAATTTGTAGCAATTGTTTAAGGCTTGTGCTTGAGGAGGAGGAGAGTGAATCATACAAGCACTGCTGTTGTGGGAGTTTTATCAGGCAGAAAGGGAGACTGGAGCAAGGGACTGATGGCTTTTTCTTCATTTCATAGCCATCAACTCATCATCATCCTCCCACCAGCAGTCCCCAGCTGTGCTCCACCAGCACTTGTGAAGCAAATGGTGAAAGAGGGCACATACCCAGCAGTGACAGCCCCCACTGCCAGCTCTCTCCTCAGCCTGAGGAGGTCTGTAGGATGATTCTGAGAGTGGGGTCAGGCAGTGGGAAGTGCTGCCAGTCAGCTGTGGTTAGCAGCCCAGGTGTGACCCCTGGGCTGGGCAAGTCACACAGCAAGTCTTCCACACAGCTTCCCTTCAGCTACTGACCCACAGTGGGCAGTCAAGTCACTTTTATTCCCACTATTTGCACTGAATTGTCTATTATTCAATTATGGGAAGGACAAAAAAAGATGTCCTTGGGCACTGCCAACCTGCTTTTTACTGATGAAAATAAGGAGAAAGCACCCAGTCTTCTCTGGATCCCAGTTCATAGTCTTGGTAACTGTTGGAGTAAACCATTTCTTTACATGTAGTCATGGTCCAGTCAACATGTAGGCATGTGCTCACATCCCTAAACCTCCTTCACTTATTCCTGCTCACTCTAGTGAAGTTTAAGTGTTTGAAAATGTTATTAATGTGTAAACAAGACCTGATCAGACTCCCAAAGACATTTAGTCACCCAATCAACGGTCCACAATGTAATATTTATCCTGGAGGCACTACAAAAACATCACATGGCTGATTTGAAGTGACTACTCACAGCTCAAAACAGCAATGCTCTCATCAAAAACTATGTCTTACCTGCAATTAAGTTCTGGGGTTTTAACTGCCCCTGGGGTATTTTACACAAGCACTGCTTATGAGCTCCATCAGAAACAGAATGAAGGTTATTTTAAAACCAAAATGATCATGCAAGAAAATAAGCACTTTGGTTCAAAATTTAATCTGGACCTGATGGGTCGACATAGTTAATGTGTAATAGATCTGTGATACAGTATAAATAATGCAAGTCCCACTGTGCAGTCTGGAGAGCACAATAATTACCAGGATTTTGCATATTCCTCTACCTACTCATGTTTTGATTTTACTCACATCTTGTGAACTTCTTGCATTTTAATAATGAACCACCTTATTCACTGTTTTGAGCCATCAGAAAAAAAAATCAGACTACAATTAAGATAATTATTCATCATATTACAGATTAAATCCCAAAGAGCAGAAAACACAATTTAATCAAAAATAGGCAGCCAGGAAAATAAAATCCAGCTATGAGACATATTATGATTGTATGAATTACTATAGTGTAAGTTTCTCTTCTAACACTTTACAATAGGAGGTAACGGAAAAACAATTAACCCCAAGTCGAGTAATCCTGATATACACACACACACTACTCTGAATCACAGAGAAAAATGGAAGGTGCATAGAAACAAGGAGAAGATAAGGTCTAGTAAACCCAGCAGACCTTCTAATAGTCATCTTCCAAAGTCCAATTATAGGACTGTTACATGCTGCCAAGTCAAACAACTCCAACACTGTATAACTTGCAAAACAGAATTATCTTCTTCTCAAGCCTGAGAAGATGTGAAAACTAGAAGCTTTAAAACCTGTATTTATATGTATATATATAACAGATAATAGAGAACAAATAATAGATATTATATAATATGTAGTATGCAATATGTAATATGGAAGATATAATGAGACCTGCATGTAATAATTTTAATCCAGAATTGTAAGTACTGTGAAACACGTATTAAAATAATTAAGAATGGCAATCGCATTAGATGGAAAATGGTCCCTATAGAAGTGGTAAAGCGAAGAACCGATGGCCAGAAAACTAGCTGTAGTCCCCTGGAGGATGGGAGTAAATCCTCTATATCATCTGTGCCCTTCAGGGTATACACCTACCTCCTTTTGGTACATACACCGTCCCTGGGGCAGCAAAGAGCCTTCATGACTTTCCTTACCCGTTAAAAGGCTAACAGCGACAGAGAGGCTGGTGGCAGTGAAAGGCATCCACCCCCACCCTGCTGGGATGAGTAATTTCCTAAGGAAGAGCTTTATCTCCCATTCAGAATCACGGTTGTGTTGTTGGAACCTGTTTTGTGCGTAGCTCTACATAATGAAACGTTACTGGTGGTAACTCATTTATTGGCCATGTAGGAGTTCCACCAGGACTTTTCCTAACCCATGAATAAAGAGCAGCGGAGTCTCATGTTGCCAAATGGATGAGCAGCAATCAGGAGAAAAGCACATGCATTGGGTGAGGGAACATGGCATAACAACAAAATTCATCTTTAATGTAATACTGAATACAGTCATATCTGGATAATACTGGATCCTGGTTGACAGTACTTCTCTTTGAGTTTTGTGACCTTTTCCAAATGTATACTCTGTAATGACACTTTGGCTCTGACTGGAGCTAATCCTGAAAGATCTGATCTTCATACACTGGACTGCTGAAAATCCCCCTTTGGGCTCTTTTCCCCAACAGAGGCTGTTGCAAGAGGCAGAAGCTTTTTTTCCCTTTTTTTTTTTTTTCTCAGAAATCAAGCTTTATCTGCAAAGACACAGAAAAAGAGTAGGGAGTAAGGCTAAACCACATGAAAACCATTTTTATTTGCCCTTCCTCCTGGCACCAGAGCATAGGAGGGAAGATGAAGATTAGTGATAACAGATGTCAAATATCCCATTGGATTTGCTGGAGGCTTTTTGACCATTCTTGAGACTGGATGAAAAGCTGTCTGCAAGGAATAATGGGATGTGTGGCTGTGGAACCAAGTACTGTGTATGGAAAAGGGAGGGAATGTAATAAAAGACGTAACTCCTGTTGATACAGAAGTTATAGCTCCACGTGTGGAGGAGCCCGGAGAAAGGGGGTTTGAGCATACACGATGCAGGAAGGGTTCTCTCACTCTCTTGTTTTTGCACAGGTGGCTCAGACAATGGAAGGAAACAATCTAGAGAAAAAGCAAATGTGCTGAACATTACCCACCAGTGGCTTTCTTGACAAAATACAGAAAGAACCCTTAGAAAATCCACCTTCATTTTGCCAGGAAGCTGTAATTTGGAGTCAGTTAAGTGAGAACAGGGAAAATGAAACTATGCCTCTGAAAAGAATGCAGAAGGGAGGAGGAAGAGAAAGGAAAGTGGAAGTGATGAAAGCACCACCTCCACTTTCAAGCTGTTAATGATATCCAGCAGTTTTTCACCACTGAGATTATTACTTTCCTTCCCTTGAAAGTTAAAGTAATGCATTCTATTAAACAGAAAAGAGTTTGAAGTGACTAATACCCACTCTTGTGCAGCGAGGTTTCAGCACGGTGTTTTTATTCTTCTCCTTTCTATTCCATCAGAAAAGCAGCAGAGGAATCCATTTTGGGTAGCATTACACAATTAATGCAATTTATGCACCACTACTTTCCATTAAAATCCTTTTGCCAAATTTAATTACAAAAGTTGCTGGTTTCCTTTTACATATTGAAATAAACTTTTATTAAAACTTTGTAGTGTTTTAGGACAACTTCATTTACATGATTTACTTGATAATTTTGATTAACGCTTGCAATTACAGTACACTGGATTTTTAAATAGGTTTTATTGGTGTTCAATTGGTTTTTTAACGGGTTTTATCCTAGCAAGTTTCTAAATGTCACCTGAGCAACGCTGACACCAAGTGAACGGCTGAGTGAGATCTGCCCTTGGCTGCCATTCCAGTTGAAGACTCTGTCTTTGATCTGAAAGGTTTTAGGAGAAGAAAGGAGAACACCACTCAGTTAAGAGGTAATGAATAACCAAGGTGAGAATCCTTTTACTCCCTCATGGCTGGAGGGAGTTAGTGCAGCTGGCATGTGTGGCTTGCTGTGCTACTTCGTAAGGGGAAGCATGATTTTGCCTCCCAGGCCTGGCTTTGTGCTCCCAGGGAACTCCCAGGCACACTCATGGGGGTGATGGGATTAAGCACAGGAGGCTTACTGATCCTGATGGGTTAAGAGCTAGGCTTAAATTTACATACAACTGTAGGTATTGCAAACAGGATGATTACACACTTAACTAACCCGGGTTGAGAAACCCTGCCCTTTTTCATTTCTACCAGGATAAAAAAAAAGGAAATACAGAATAACCAATAACTGGGAGACATTTCCCACACTGCAATGATCTAGCACAAATATTAAGAAATAGTTCATTTTATTTTGAGTCATTTAAACATATGGGGTGTACCCACAACAAAACAGCTGCTGGATAAAGAGAAGGAAAATAAAGGAGATGACTGAATGGGATCCAGAATGCCAGTTTATTACCTGACTGGTTTGGTCACAGGTTACTGACAGAATACCAGTGTCCTTTGTGGTTGTCTGTCCACCTACAGATGACAGGATTAGAAATTCCTTTGGTATCTATCAGAAAAGAAGCTACACAAGGACAAAGTATAATCCTAATGCCCAAAGAGATGGTCCACATTTAATCTGTGACAAGAATCTGCTTGTGTATGGGGTGCACAAGGGCAAGAGAGTAAGACTTAATCTGCTGCTTGTGTATGTCTCTTTTTTGGAATAAACAAAGGGCTTCTGTTTGTCATGCAGCCAGGTGGGCACCTTTGGTTATAAATGAATTTAGCTTTCTGAAGAACTTAATGCAGTCAGTAAGTATATTTTTTTTTAATTATAAACAGATGGTGCTTTTCAGAAAGGCAAAATGTGATGAAGAAAGCTCCTTTGTTCAGAAAATACAATTTGTGCTTTAAACTCTTAATGAATCAAAAGCTTCAGACTTAAGGCAGAACTTACCATAACCACTAGAACCCTTTTTTATATTACAGTTTTTTTATAAACTACATAATCATTTAAAATATTCTCTCAAGCCACTTGTGGAATTTAAGTTAATGCTAAACCAGGTGGCACCAGCAAATGATGAAAATATCAAAGAAGCAAAACAAATGTATGTTTGTTGAAAATGAACATCATAAATAACATAATAAATACCTGTGCAAATGGCTTTTGAGTACAAAATATGCCTTGCTTAAATAGTAAGTCTCACACATAGGGCCAGCAATGCCTAGTTACTCAGCTGACCAAATGGGGGTTTTGTGTTTACAGTTAGGACCACGTTTCCTTAGCATCTGCTCTGGTAGAAAAATGACAGTGGTGACAAAGTTGATTTTTTGTTCCTCAGAAGATTTCTACCATATGGGATGTTAACAAAGATCAATCTAAGGAACAAAGGGGACTGGAGAACTCCATCGATCTTACCCAATGTGTAGACTTCCACATAACTCTTACTTAGCTCATTTCTTTGGATTGTACCTACATGGCTGTCTGTCAAGAGGAAGGATTAGCTCTATAAAATTAAATAAGGAGTATATGGTCTGATGAATGTAACTCTGAAGTGTGATGCTATCTGGCATCTAGATGCACAATTACAAGTGCCTTAAGACTATCAGACATCACTTCACTACAGAAAGAGGGGACAGATGGAAAAACCCCAGCTTGTTCCTCTTCTGAAACAAGAATGATTTTACTCATACCAAGCCCAGACTCAAAGTGATGGAGTAGGTAAACAAACCGAGAATTATAAACCAACAACTGTTAGCAACCTTCTGAATGGATATAAAATGTGTTATTTCAGGGCCAGAGATGAGAGTGAGAGAGAAGTGTCTTGGAGGTGCCTGTAAAAAGATTGTAGGTCAGTGCAGTTTCTAGCACCACAATAATAAGAACCCATGTCTTATGTACTACAGAACCCCTAAATTCTAAATAAAAGAAAATTGAAAGAGATAACAGATCTTACAACTGTTCTCTTCACTGTGGAACGTCAGTTCATTCCTAACTCTAGGCAGTGTCCAAGGCTAAATATCTGTAGAGAGAAAGAAATCACCTAATTATGCTTCTATGGCTACTTTGTAGGTATGGACTATTAGGTCTGCTTGTAATCTTGGTACTGGAACTTTATGGCTTTTAGGTGAGAATTCATAAAATTAACCATTTTAGGGGGATTTCTGTAAACAAGAATTACCACACAGCCTGGTTTTTATATTATTGTGAAAGAGCTCACTGTCTTTCCTCATATGCATGTAGTACTATACTTTACTGCAAACTAGTTTGGCAGCGCAGTGGTGCTAGCTAGGGCTGGGCTTAAACAGTGACAACAGCATGTAAATGAACTCTTCATGTGCTGATGTTATCTTTGCTTCTATTGACTGCAAGGTAGTACATCTGTGACTGTAGTTTTACATCAATATTTAAATTATGGTTTCAACATTTTCATTTGGAGAATACTGTGACATGTTGCTGTGATAGCTTCAAAGGATGCTACTTTGAAAAGCAAGTGGGAATAACTATTTTTTTTTTTAAATGAAGCTATTACAAAATCTTCCAACATTTTCAGGTATTCGAGGATATTCTGTAAAATAGTATCATCCTACTGTCATGACCTTCAACCATCCTATTAATTGCTCAGTCCAGGAAATATAGGGACCTGCTGGATTAGATCCAGAGGCGGGCCACAACAACGATCAGAGGAATGGAGCACCTCTCTTATAAGGAAAGACTGAGAGAGTTACAGTTGTTCAGCCTGGAGAAGACTCCAGAGAGACCTTATTGGAGCCTTTTAAATATTTACAAGAGGCCCATAAGACAGATGGAAACAGGTATTTTAGCAGGGCCTGTTGCAGTAGGATGAGGGGTAATGGTTTTAAACTAAAAGAGTAGATTCAAGCTGAATGTGAAGAAGAAATTCTTTACAATGAGTGTGGTAAAATCCTGGCACAGGTTGCCCAGAGAGGTTGTGGATGCCCCATCCCTGAAGACAT
>JASSUY010032745.1:34569-66020 GCA_032466535.1 Forpus xanthops
ATCCTGGCACAGGTTGCCCAGAGAGGTTGTGGATGCCCCATCCCTGAAGACATTCAAGGACAGGCTGGATGTGGTTCTGGACAACTTGGTCTAGTTGAAGATGCTTATTGCAGGCTGGTTGGACCTTTGAACTTTGAAGGTCCCTTCCAACCCAAACTATTCTATGATTCTATGATTCTATGATGTTGATCCACTAGTGGGCTCTGAACTACTAAAATTCCGGTATGTCTTTTTCTACATTTCATAAGTGCTTGCTTCACAAACCAAATAATAAAACCATACCTGTATATTCCAGTGTAAAGTCTGCCACATCTGTGCATCAACTGGGACTCAGTGTTTCACATATTCACAAATAAACAACCTATTTCAAGATTACCAAACAAAATCTTGGAGCAGTATTCAAATATTAACTTAAATGAATTGAACTAATATGAATTTTACTTAGCATTACTTTACATTTAGAAGTTTGGCAAAGCTTGCATTGTATACACCTATTTGTTGGTGTATTACCAGCAGTCAAACAAGAACACCGGTAACAGTCAAACAAATGATCTCATGATCTGAAATCCCTTGCTGAGTATGACAGCCCTTGACAACTCCTGAGTCAGAAATTCAGCAGTGAGCTGAAATCCAAACCCAGGTAAGGTAAAACACATTTACTTTAAGGCTTATGTATTAGAGGGTCACAGAATAGAGGTATCATGTTGCACATGAAGTGTTTTGAACCTTGTTGAATACTCAATAAGAGAGCCTAAATAAGAATAGCTTGTGTAGGTGATACAAACCTTTTTCCTGGGTGGGGGATGGGAAATGCCTTAAAGAGACTTAAAAATGCATGTCTTGAAGTTTAACTGAGACACAACAATCATTATTTAGAGAACAATATTAAAGTTATCATCTCATATTTGCTTCACAATGAAGACATGTTTCTTGCACGTTCCAGATAGGTCACTCTCCCCGCTTTTCCACATTGTCCTTAAGCAAAGCCAAACAACTTTGAGAGTATCTGATGCCTCCACTATTTGTCCTGTGAGAGCTCTAGAAGCTTTCTTCTTGTTAAAGCAGTTTCTTCTGCTGAAAAGTCAGTTCTTCAGAACTGTACATCTGAAGAATCAATTCTTCCTAAAAAAATCAATCAAGGTTGGCAAGCAGCTCTGGCACATTCATTTCCAGAAAATGCTGCAAACAGAAGATTATTAGATTCCAGTTATAAGCAGATAGATACTTAAGCCATTTACAGTTTTTCAAGTAACCTTCCTTCATAATGGGGGCAGCACTTGGCTTTAGTATTTGCAGGAGAAAGTGATGTTGATGTTGAAACATCATGCGGGGGGGGGGGGCATTAATATCTGTGCTATGTATCCTCTCAACTTCCTGTTGTCAGACATAGAATAGTAATACAGAAAGGATTTCTGTGCTCATAAAATGCAATGACAAACAGTTCATGAATCCTGAGTTCCTCTGTATTGAACAGTAAGGTCTATGGCAGGGTTTCAGTAATGTGTTCACCTGTAAGACAACATACAGAAGAAAGACAGAACTGGTGTTGTCAGAAAACTAAGCAAAAAATAAGTAGCTGAAGTGATACACTTAAAACTCCTGAAGCTATTCATGAAGTAGCGTAGGAAATGTGGGTGCTCTTGAGCATGCTGACTAACCCATTCTGTTGCCAAAACAAATGGAAGATAGCTGTAATGGCTTTAGAGGTGGAGGGAAAATGCTTGTTTAGACAGTGACAACTGAACATCAATGCCGTCCTGTCTGCAAGCTCTTTTCTAGTTGCGCAAAACCCAAGAAGTGTACCAGGGGATCAGGAAGCTAGAGCTGATGGATCTTCAGTTCTCGGGGTGCTCCATCCTTGCAGAACTGAAAAGCGATGATGTGGGAGATCCCTTCACCAGAAGTGAATGTCAGAGGAGGGAACACCCAGAATAGCAGCCCATGGACTGAAAGAAAAAGCATCACAAGACAGAAAGGACTTACTCCCAAACCAATGTTCCATTCAGAAAAATTCAAGGAACCCATTTTTCAGGTTTTGCTAACTACAGCTTAACAGTGGTCTTACTGGAAGCATGTTATCTTGTCTTTTGGGCTGCTTTGAAGCACCTTGTGTCATAATTCCCTCTTAAAAACAGGGTATTAGACTAAAGCAATTAGCAATCTAAAAAATAGTCACTCGAATTAAACTCCCACTGCAACTGCTTAAAAGATAATCTCTTAAAACTATAGCAAGTCAGATAATAAACCTACACAACAGGGCTGATTTCCAAAGCAAACACACACATAGGGTAACGCTGTAATAATGCCAGCTGAATAATGCTGAAATACAATGGGTGAAAACTGGTTCATACAAACCAGACTGGTTTTGTCTAAATAAACCAGTGCTAACTTTTCCCTGCCCTTCGTTATTAGATGGCTCAAGCCTTCAGCCTATGCTGGATACAAGTTGTGGCTGACCTACTTGCAGATCAGCTAAGTCAGGAGGGTACTTCTGATCCAATCCCCTGCTCGGAGCAGGGTCAGTAACACCGGAGCCATGAGTATCTCAAGGGATCACAACCTTTCTGAGTAACCTGCTCCCATCCGTGACCACCTTCACAGTAAAAAAATGTCTTGTTTGAATGGGATTTCCTGTGTGTCAATTTGAGTCAGTTGCTTCTTGTCCTGCCACTGGGCACCACTAAGAAGGGTTTAGCTTCATGGTCACCTGACTGCCTGCATCAGGTATTGATATCTATCTCCAAGCTAGCAGTCCCAGATCAATCAGCTTCTTCCATAAGACAGATCTCCTGTCCTTTAACTCTCTTTGTGGCCTGCTGTAGGTCTATGTCTCTCTCATGCTGGCCTCAGCATCCCAGGTGGACCTCTCCAGAGCTGGTTTTAAAGGTCAACTGCCTTGACCTGCTGGCAACACTCTGCCTGATGCAGCCTAAGGGGCTGTTGGCCACCTTTGCAGCAATTGCTGACTCATTTTTAACTTGTGTCCACCAGGATGCCCAGGACCTTTTCTGCAAAGCTGCTTCCCAGCGGGTTGGCCCCCAGCACGTCCCAGTGCCTGAGGTTGTTCCTCCTCAGGAGCAGATGTTGCCACTGGTGTTGAAATTCATGTGGCTCCCACCAGCCCATTTCTCCAGCTTGTCAAGATTTCTCTGAGTGGCATAGGAAAATCATTCCAGCAGTGTGCCTGTGCCATTTCTGAGATCTTAAGGGCTGCTACTCATTTCCGTGTCCTTATCTCTAGGACTACTGCTTCCATGAATGCCAGTTAATTCTTATAATTTAAAAAATTCAAAAAAGGTACTGAGCCTGTGCTGCAGCTCATAATGGGACAGCACTCCAATTGCTGCAGACACAGGATTCTTCAGATGGAAAGATTACGGCTTGGATGCCAACAGAGACAGACAAGAAGCTTTCTTGTATAGAGTTCCAATAACAGACTAGACACTGTATTAGCTTTCATTGAACAAAACTTCTTTTTACATAAAAATTTGACGCTGATTACATTAATAAAGTTCTAATCTCATTCATCCTGATGAATCTTGAAATTTGAGCATGCCCTTGTGCAGCACAACTAAGGGCCAGGCTGTAATTCTCCCATGTGAAAGGAAGACACAGGAGTCTCAGGAGCAGTGAGAGAAGTCTGATATTAAGCAATAACATTAGCAAAGGCTGCTGTGCTGATATTTAAATGCCTCCTTTTTGGAGGTGGGGTGGGGTGTGTTTCTGAGTGACACAACTGATTTTGATATAGGGGACGAAAGACTTTGTGGAGAATATGGATGAAGGCCATATCCTTGGTATAATTAGACAGCACTAGATGTGCAGAATATAATTGGGAGCTACAAACAGATGAACAAACAAGAACCAGGCACGCACACATGTGCCCTTCTTGTATACACATACCCCCATGTTTCTTTCTTAAAATAACAGGAATACCTTATGCTGCTGGCTAGTGCACTCAGCAATGTTTTCTACTTGATGATCATTTCTTCTCCCAACTCATACTGGTTTTCTAATCTGCAGCAATTACTGGGCAATGGTAAAAGACCAAAAAACATTTGGTGCACTGGTCCCACCACGCAATGGCGTTCAAGATTTTTGGGTAAAACCTGTGTTACAACTGTGTCCTTCTTGTTTCGCTTGTATTTTCCTGCTTTTTCCTGAATACAGAGGGACTTGAGGAAATGCTGAGTGAAATGGAATCCTTGAAATTGAATATATCACTGAAAAGCAGAGGGCAGTACTGCATATAGGCAATACATGTACCTGAGCAAGTTGTGGCCTGTGTCTATGATGCTGAAAGAAGGAGCTCTCTTGTTTAACATGTTTCAAAGTACACCGATGCCTCATGTAGAAAACATTGATGAAAATGCATCTGAGAGAGAAGGTGCAAGAATAAAACAACATCTTACATCAATTTATTTGTGGTATTTTAATACCAAGTTAATGCATTTCTCAAGTAAAAATTTATAAATTGGTAATTTATAGAAAAAAAATAAATCACAGCTTCACAAAAAGCTAATTTTCAACAGTTTGTCCTCTTCCTGCCAACATGCAGTTTACAGTATAGTTCAACTATGTTGGTAGAAAGTTAACAGTGGTGTGAAATTCTTAAAAATATCTGCAACAGTAATTGAAAATAAAATTATGATTTTTACTCAATGAAAAACTAACAGGAATTGTATTTCCTAGTAAAAGATAAGTCAGAAAAGCAGCAAAACCCCCCTCTTCTTCTTACTATGTGCTACCTTTCTCCCTGCCACATCCATCATCAGCAAAGGCAACACTTCAACATCAATCGTTCCCAGATTCAATACTTTGTTGCTTTTGGCAAGAGGTCATATTCGGAAGTCCATTGCTTGAGATGTGCGCTGCTCTCACCATCTGTGCTCCAAAAGCTGTTGTTACTCCTGTCCCTTAGGGTGAGGTGGTATCAGCAACAGCTCAGAGTAAAAGTAAGGAGTATAGAGATTTTCATGTTCATTTTTCACTTTTTCTCTCCAGTAAAAACTGGGAAACCCAGAAACTTTAGTTGTCACACCTCACATTTGAGTATTTACAGGAGATGCAGGGTTTCAATGAAGTTGTTACATTTTCACCTGTACACAAAAAATTCCCCCTGTTCAATTTATACATGCAACTACAGGATGAAAAATATTCCTTCTCTACCTTCTGAATTAAAAGTCACATTTTCAAAGGTCATTGCACTTGGTAATAGAAAGGCAGTTATGCATTTTTCATTAAATATATTATACAGACCTGAACTTCTGTGCAATCCATTGCTTCAGACACACATATATATTTAACATCTGTTTAAAAACTAAGCCTCTAATTATAGTTTAAAAAAAAAAAACAAACTGAACTTTGCTAAAGACTATTTTTTTTTAAAGCTAAAACTCTTTAAGAACACACACAGAGAAACACTCCCTTTGACTCCTAGTGCATTTAAACATATCTTTGAAATCCTTTGTGTTGTTCCCACATTGAACCTTGCTATCATTCTATACTGATCTGATGATATTATACAAGGACACATTTTCTCTGACCTAACCAATAAGGCTGGCATTTGCAGGAAAGCTGAAGATAAAATGATTTATTGCCTCACTCCTTTACTGTGGAGGACAAAAAGTTTCAAAAGGGATGCGACTCTATTTTCATGCACATTGCCTGTGAATTCCAGAGGCTAATTTCAGATGTCAAGTGCACTTTGGGCTGCCCCAGCAAATTTTGCAACAACTTGCTATTAAAATTACGGATGTGAAAACTGAAAGGGTGATTTTGGTTCCTGAGATGCTACTAAATGAGATCAAGAACTAAAACACTGATATTTAATTTGGAGTGGACCCTCTTTAAGAAAAGCTATATTAGCTTCAACTTTCAAAAGTTTAGAGAATAGTCACTAAAATATCCTTAAGCAAGATGACAGAATATATGCAGTATTGATCAAGAAAAGTGCATTGTACACAGTAGTTTTAAGTTACCAGTTGCTGAGGGTCAAGAAGCTGTCCTATCAATGTGACGTATTAAATTTGTCTTTCCAACTAACAGAAAAGCACAGGAATATAAAACATGGCCTTAACAAAAACACCTACTTACTCCTCTTTTAAAGGAACAGCTAGAGGAACTACTGTCTTAAACACTCATAAGAGGCAAACTTCCTACCTACAGAAGCCAAAACAAACTTTTAAACTTTGTAATTATCATTTCAGCAGTACTCTGGACCACATCAGCAACCTGGTGGCACATCACCGAACTGGTGGCAGTGTGCCACAGGTAACACATTTTGAGCTAGTGTTTAAAAGGTTTGTACCACTGAAGGTGTTTCAGACCAATGGTCACTACAATGAAAAATCTTTGGCAACCATAGTCATATAAAAGGTAATTCACAGCAGCTGGAAGAATTGCTGTGGTGTTTACAAATTTCTTCAGTGCATCATTAACCTCCTGTAGCTTGCTGTATAAAGAATCAAAACCCTGAAAGGACAGCCAAACATTTGACATTACTGACAAGTTGCAGGGTTTTGTTGTACCCACTTTCTCAAAGCTAGGCCTTGTGAAATTTTAGAAGATGATGTGAGATAGTCAATGCAAAGGCCTCCAGTGCATTTGGAGTTAATGGGGAAGGGAGCAGAGCAATGAAGGGCTGAAGACTTATGTTTCAGTGTATCACTGAGATGTTACTCAGAGAATGGCAACAGATGGAGTCATGAGTGGATTTAGTCATACAAACAGTATAATCACACTGGTGGTGGAATCTCTTCAGAGAACAAAACAAAAAGAAACAAACAAAAAAAAAAAAATCAGCTGCATCCAGACAGTCCGCTAAGTGGTCTCAATTACCATTACCTTAAACAAGAAAGAACATGCATTAGTAACATAGAATTTATTCTAAGACATAACATTCTAACACAGCTGAGCTATAAGAAGAATTCAGGATAATAATCCTTTTTTTTCCAATTAACGCAATTATCAATTAGATGTATCTTGTGACATCAGATAATCCAGCACTTATATGTGTGGGATGTGAATATAATAGGAGACCACATACGGTGGGTAAATTTTTAACAAGTACAAGACTTGATGGAAGGTACTCTAAGCTTATTTTTTCCTGCATAAGAGCTCAGCTTTCCAAAATTTGGGAACTATTATTGCGACTAAGGCTTCTTTAAGGACCCTTCCAACCTGAACCATTCTATGATTCTATGAATGCAGTAAATTCAATTCTATGAACCTGCAGAACTGCATAGTGATCCCTATATGTAAACTAGCATGCAATTTGGCAGTAACTATCACAGCACAAGAAACTAAAAAGGAAGAACAGAATCTTTAAGAAAAAAACAAAGGGTATTTAAGCAGGAATAATGTAGTATTATTATCAGCACTGACACTTTCTTCTGTGACAATAAAATCAAAGGACTTTCTACCCTAGATGTCACATAAGGTCTTGTATATAGCGAATCCCCACTTGCATCTTACTTGTGAGATGTTAATTAAGCATGCAAAGGAATTTCTTTTTAGTTTAAGAAAATAAAGCATCACTTTCAGTTAACTCCCACCCCCCAAAAAGGTACAGCTACAGCTCTCAGATGTCCACTTCCAAAACTACTGTGAAAAAAATGAACAATCTTAGCATAAGGACTCCAGTTGCTACACGCAACTTGCCTTAATAGTGAAATAAAACAAAATACTGGCCATTTCTCCCCTGAGAGGGAAGAAGAAAGAATCATAAAATAAGGTACAAGTAAATGAGCCAATTTTGATGAAACCATGAAATGTTAACATGAAATGCAGTATTCTTCATTTTTAGTCATCAGGTGCTGCATGAAAAGACAGTTAATTTAGAAATTCTGTAAATGGGTTTTTGCCATGTTAGTGTTCTCTCTTCTGCTACAGCAGATTTTTCCTTCGCATTTCAGTAACTAGAATCATGGCCCTGCCCTACAGAGGCACGTTCAACAACAACAGCACTGTTGCCATGCAAGACTTACTGCTGTTTCAGCACATGAAGGATGAATTCAATCCTCAGTAGATTCAATCCTCAAACCTACTAAACTGATGACTGTGTTGGAGTTCCAGTGTTTCATTAAAAGATAAAAAATAACAAATTAATTAATGGTGCTCCTGTAGTGAATTAGAAGGCAAGCCTGGTCAGCTAGATCCAGCTTTTAAAAGCAAAAGAATATTTATCAGAGCAAACATCTAAGTGGGAAGCAGCCCTGCTCCAACCAGCAATACAAATTCTATTTATCGTGTTCTACCCTAGCATACAGCTGAGCAAAACTACAACCTCTACATAGCATCACTGATGGTATTCCTTTTTAAACATAATTTTTAAA
Source organism: Forpus xanthops (assembly GCA_032466535.1). NCBI lineage: Eukaryota > Metazoa > Chordata > Aves > Psittaciformes > Psittacidae > Forpus > Forpus xanthops. Next base: position 42,906 of record JASSUY010032745.1, read on the forward strand.
ACAATTAAGAGCTGGAAATTTCTGGCAATTTCTCCTGTTCCCAAGCTTACAATGTAAATAATATACCAATATACTGGTATATTAAGTAGCTCTAATAGTGTATATAAAAATTATATATATGCATCTTTTATCAATTTACTGTTATTAAGTTACTGTTATCTGAACACAGCAGCAAAAATGGGTTCTGAAGGCCAGAGTGACTTGATATGAGTATGTTTTTCACTTGTGAGTCAGAAAGGCACTGACCAGCTTAGGGAAGGGAGAAAAAAAAAAGTTTATGCGTTCCAGCAGCACAAGTTTAGACATTTATATGCAGGTTACCGATTAGTTGTTTTTAAAAAGCAATAAACCTAGAATTTAAGTTGATTATCTTCCCACTTAACATTGAACTTCATATTATTTTAAGTATCCTCCATGTGGTGAATACCCTGACCTGGAGTTAATATTCAGATTGCCGAGTTCAGCTTGTTAAAAATTTACCCACTATTCACATCTGGTTTTATTTGATTTTTCATAATCAAGACTGTTCTCATTCACAGACACATTCCCAAGTTAGTAAATCAGTGTCAATCCATTTGTTCAGCTTGATTTTTGCCTAGCATTTGTTTAGTTTTAGTTCTCCTACAAGCTCAGTCTCTTCCATGCAAGAAAAATTACAACTGAACAGTTAATTCAGGATGAATGAGTAGAAACAAAATACAAACACATCATCACAGCAGCATGCTAGAGTCCTCAATTGTTGACTTAATTGACATTCCCCCCCATCCCGCCAAAACCAAAACAAAGAAAACTAAACAACCACCCCCCAAAAGCTTACTAAGCAGCAGCAATGACTATGCTGTAAAATATTTTATTTGTAATAAAATTATGAAACACAACAACAAAGAACAAATGACATCACCATATAAACTTTTTCTTACAATAAAAATTTCTTAATGAAATAACTTACTTCTGGCATAAGTAACTAATACTGCCATCCATATTAAGAACTTTTAACATAAAACACATTAACAGGTTGAAGATGCATCTTCATTGCATATGCACACAGTTCCTTTCCCCAGTTTTGCAGATAGGCCTTTTAGGATCACTTCTTTTTACACAAAATGAATTCATTTACCCATCAAGAGCAATGTACAAAAAGCATATTGTATAGATTTAGTAGATGAAGATTTCTAGCCATACAATAGTTTCAAGGGAATGAGAAAAATGAAAGAAGTACTTGAAGCCTTTCAAGGACAGAGGAGAAGTTTTCATTTTATTTGAAGAAGAGCCTCAAAATGATTTAAAATGCTATGAAAAGAAATACAGGATAAAGGATGGAACCTTATTCTAACTGCAGTGTGCACTGTAATTCAGGCAGTGCAAAACTCTGCTCCAATCTATATGCCTTTTATAAACTGCATACAGTCCACATAGCTAGACAAATGGAAGAGAGTTCAAGGTTTCATGTGCACCTAACAACTAAGAATTTCATGGCACATGAGGATGAATTTGGCATTCATTTGGTTCCCATAGGTATCTAATTCACACCCTCAAACACTCGTGTGCATGAACAACAAAAAGCATCATTTTTGCTAAAAATAGATGGAATACAAAGCCCCCCAACACTTGATCTAGTGTAGATAGCTTTTAAAAGGTTCTAGTTCAAATAATAACTAACCTGAGATGTACTTTGCTCCAATTAACATTATCATGCTACTCATAATATAAAGACCCAAAGGCAGACTAGAGAAGATACTACTGTCACCTGATGTCATCCAGGGTAGGGTGTATCCAGTCAAGCAAATCAAAAGAGAAATATATACACATAAATTGCAATGTATGAGTTAAAAATCATATGAACAGCAAAACGTAATAAATGTAGTGACATTTGCAGAAAAACTAAAAAGGATTATTTATACTCCTCACAATAATTTGAAACAGTCTCTCAGTACAAAAGCTGAAATCCAAATTCCATTGTTAGCACTACCTAGGCTGAGCCCATTTTAGTAGTCTTCAGTACTCTTAGCAAGCAGAAGAAAGTTTCAAAGCAAGAACTAAGAAAAATAATATTTCCCATAGTGTTAAATAAAATACTTAAACCAACATATAGGATGGTGAAAGGAAAATTTTAGCTTTAGCTTTCAAGAATAAAGGAAAGAGACTTTAGGCAGCATGAGAGCTGCATCTGTGGATTGTGGGGGGAGTTTACATTTTGAGGATTCTTTACTTAATACTTTTCATTTTCACAGTTTTTCCAACAAAAGGGAAATGAAATTAAGACAAAAGCCATAAATGATGTGTTGTAGGATGTTTCAGAACAAAAATCTTATCCTGAAATAGTGCTGAAATATAAATTCAAATTATAGAAAATAGAATACTGCAGGTTTTATTTAATTCAAACCTGACAGATGAAAACCTCATCTACTTCCAAAGAAAGAACTTGTTCTGTCCCTTCAAAGTGTCTGGTATATTCTCTGTGTGTGAATAATAGGACTACACCATTCTTCACTTTATGACAACTTCTTGCTCTTAGCCCTTGTGGAGCAAAGAGATTTTGATGTGGCTATCAATCCCTCCTTCCTACACAGCAAATAATAAAGGCAGGATATAGCAAGAAAAATCACAGGATGAACCTTTGTCTTAGAACTGTGCTGCATCTCTTCTTCTAGGTCGCTTTTTTTTTTCTTTTGTAAATCAATGCTATTTTGCAAAACTTGTAGTTAGTCTTGATTTCTTGTCCTCTGTTTTCAGAGCCCTACAAGATATTGCTTGTGCTCTCCTTTCAAGAGGAAGACCTACCTATCTATTCTCCTGCTTTGTTTGTAAAGTGGTTTTAAGTAGTAATTTTTTAATCACTGGAATAGTCCAAAAATACCATAGAGATGGCATGAACAGAAACAGTCATTGAACTGAAGATTAACTACCTAGGTTAACAAGCTAATTAAATAACACTTGACTAGTATTAATTTCTGGTTTACCGTTTGAAGAAATGTCAGATGTCACCCAGTCCATAGATTTCATCACAGCTTTCTTCCATCTGGCAAAACGAAACTCACTTTCTGAAATTGAGAAATCAGCAAACAGAAAAGCCTCTCAATGTGTATAAATGCAACTAGAAGTATTTAAGAATCAACGACTACAGTATTAGCTTTCCACTCTTTTGCACAGTATGGTTTGTCTGCATAGAACAATAATGAATAAACAAAACCAAAACAACCCAAAGCCCTACAGTTATGCATAGTAAGAAGAAATAAACCTTAAAACCAATTATCTGCATTTTCATAATAAGAATATTTTACAAGTAGGACAAAATGAAGCAATTGCTATTCATGCAGAAGCCCTTCAGTGTTGAGAAAACTGTCTTGAAATAGGGTTTATAGCAGTAATTATAATCAATGATACAACAAAATTCTGCACTAGATGTTAAGAAATAATTTAAAAAGACAAAAATGCATTTGTTGTGCACGTGGATTGATTATGTCAAGTACATGCCTTCCATCTCTAGAAACACGAACTGATGAAGAAGATAGTTAGCTAAAAAATTATTAACGTAGGCTTTTTAAAGCCAAAAGAAAAGTGTCCCAAAACCAGTCATTCTGTCCTGTCTACATCTGTAAAAACTCACAAATGCACAAGAGCCTTAGGAGACACCTTTCTCCATAAAAACCTTTCGAGATTTCTTTGATTCTACTTGTCATAAATCAAAAGCTACTAACTCCAATGCCGAGTGCCAAGCTTCTTACAAAATAAAGAAGAAAAGCCCAATATATTCCCCTGTAGAATATATATAGTTTGCCTTTAACCATTTTGCAATCTTACTAGTCAATAAAGGGACATAACAGCAACTGGAAAACACTTTTCTCAAAACTGAACACTACAAAAAAGCTCATCTTTAACATTTGTGAGTATAGTCATATATAGCTAGTTTTATATCAGTATGTTAGACTGCAACAAATAAAAAAACATGATCTGCTGGACACAGAACATTAAGTTTGTGATTTCTTAGGTAATATGAAAGGGTTTTACCCTCTGGGTTGATCTGTGGCTCAAATCGTTCACATGTCACTGCTGTCAAATCTCCAGGATTCAGACTCCAAATTCCAACTCCTTCTGCAGCTCCTGCTGCCATAGCAGCTCCTAGAGCTGTTGTTTCAGGCATTGATGGCTTTACTGAAGTAAATCACAGAGAAAGCCATGAAGATTTTTAATGAAAGTCACCTTGATGATATCAGAACTAAAGATTTACATATATATCTAGAAAGATATAGTAGCTATATGCTTGAAGTTTAGCAACTGCAAGCCTCATTTTATTACCATTCACACAGTTATGAGGCTAACTTCGTCCAAAGTCATCCAAGTCTTTGAAATACCTCAGATCACTACTTCGTTCAAGCCTGAATCATCCAATTGCCCATTCTCACACCACATGCAGGGCTGCTGACCTCAACCATCAGTTTCCCTAGAGTGCTCCTGTTTATAATACACTATCTTTTTATCTTCTCTCTCCCTTCTCAAAGCAGTGATTGCTGGCTAAGTTATCAGTCTTGTTCCTATTTTCAAGATACTGTGTTACTAAAAGCATTTATATTAAGAAAAGGTACCTTAAAAGAGGCTACACATTGCTGTATTACTAGCTTGTTTGTTTTCCCCAGATATGACCATCCCACTCCCAAGATGTCAATGCTAACTTTGTTCCATTATTAACTCCAGAACTGCTTGCTTCTCTTCTTAAGGCAGCATATTCTTTAAAATCTGATTCTATTGACTGTATCATTTCATCTGCTATGAACTATGGCTCTGCACTGATAGCATAAGCCTTGTGTATCACGTACTATTAAAGGCAAACTATAATACCTCTAGAGTTAAAAACTTTCCAGTGAAGGGTCTCATATTTATGCATAAGAGACAACACAATGTTTTTCTAAATTATTTTCTAGAAACTGTATATTAGGCAGATTATTACATTTACGCAGCAAATTATCAGTCTTCAGTAGTGACAAAGACGTATAATATCCCAATGTTATTGTGCAATGTTCTGATACGCAGTGACACATTAGCCATGACAAATCAACCTTTTTTTCAACTTTAAAAAGTGAATAGGAACTGTAATTTCATCTTACCTACTGGAATACAGAGAATGTCTGATTGGAGTTGCATTAGGACTTTGTTATTGGTCATTCCTCCGTCTACCTGTAACTGATTTAGTGGTACCCCACAGTCCTTGTTTATGGCATCTAAAAGCTTAAGTAAAAGTAATATATGTTATTATTTTATTGCAGAGAAATCTATGATACCCTCTGAGTGCAAAATACTGATAATTCAGAATTTGCTGAAGGGTGTTAAGTAGATAATTCCTCTCCCCTATATATCAAAAGGTCAAAAGAGGTAGTGAAGATAGTGTTTTGCTTAATGTACAGCAAAAACATTCTGCGTATCACAGAAATCCTAATGTATGACATGTTTTTCCTCTGATCCTCTATATCTACCCTATGTGTTGCTTATATGGTCTGAAAAGAAAAACTTTGAAGAAAAGCTGATGACAACTACATTTATCAAAGTTAACAAAGGAAGAAGTAATACTAAATGGAGTCCTTTAGTTGACTGCAGTTTGTCTAAATACTTTTCCTAATTTGATGCATTAAAGAGTTGAAAAACTAAAATGTTTGAACTGGCAACCTGGAAGACATTCAATAGGAACCACTGAATGTTGAACTGTTTTGACAGAACAGCCTCTTGAAATATTTTCAAGTAGTTTTTGAAAATGGAGAATCTTACATTACACAAGATAGATTGTAATTGTTGGTGCAATTTTTTGGTAAAATAATGTTTCCTTCTTTTGGGCACAGTGGATAGCTGGAAATACATGAAAATTGTTAAAGTCTTTGCAAGGGAAAAGTAAGAGTGGAGTATTTAATTCACTGATATCTATCAATATTTTGAGGGTTTCCTAAAAACCTAGCGTTTGCATCAAAACTTAGCTACTAATAACACCAAAGCATTATCCTACAAGAACCTATTAAATGCAGAATAGTGGATTTTCTAGGGTTTTGTAAAAACGATTAAATGTCTCATTTACAGTTTTTTAGGTTAGTACGTAACTTTTGTTGACAAAGTTAAGCATTAACTAGTGCAGAGTTATTTTCTCCTCATAATTTTCAGTTCATTAGAATAAAAAAAGAGGTGTGCTTTTCTCAGCTTTAAATGACAAAGCAACATAGACACAAACCCCACCAAAACTACAATGTGCTCTTGTGCTGTTTTGTAGTTCACGAAGTACCCATTTATGCAATCCTTACTGGAAGAAGTCAGCATGGTTCTTCTAAAAAGAACAAAAAAAATTGGTAGGTTTGTAAGGTAGCAAAAACTATACAGAGATGAGTTGTCCAGCAGTTTCTATCCATTTCAGAAAGTAAGTTAGCAAGGTCCCTTACCAGAAAATCTTTAAAGGAACTAAAAGAACTGCCACAACATAAATAATTGTTAAAAAAATGAAGACTAAGGCCAGTTTTCATGGTGGAGGCATCTGTCCATTGGTCTGCACTGTTCAATATATTAGAAATAACCTGGAAAAGACAATGCACAGCACAACAGCAGTGTGCTGGCAGTACTAAGCTAGTATTGCTCCCTGTCACTGATTTCCTTCACATGTACCATTTCATATTTGTCTAGCCTGATTTTAACTGGCTTTTTTAACATTCAAAACATCATTAGCCCCTCATAATCTCATCTTTACATACATATAGTGTTGGAGGTTCTTGCTTTGTTTACCCCTGTGCAAAAGCATGTTGAATCATACTATGCACTCAATATAGATTAAGAAAAAAAAAAAAAAAGAAAAGAATGCTAGAAATCAGGAAAGGATGAAGCAACAAAACCTATCATGATCATGCTACTGCTACTTCTGTTGTACTGAAGTAGGATGAAGACTATAGTATCCACGTATATAAGTTTTTTCTAATGACAGCATTGTACAGCTCTTAGAACTGAAAAGTTGCTTGTTTTTCCATAATGCATTCTGGAATTAAAAAATGTAACAAGTGTCATCTGTTTGCACAAGGAAAAAGCTTTCTGGATAACAAGGAAAAGAGACTTGGAAGAATTGGATGGCACGATAAAACAATCAAGAACTGCAATGAACATGAAATTTGAGGGTTTTCCTCAAGGATGCAAAGGAATTCCATTTTAACTGGAATTAAACCACAATCCTTTGTCTCTGACAAGACAGAACTAACAATATATTTCTGAAAAGTACATATATATTTTATTTGTGTCACTAGGTCTTAATTTGGTAATTTAAGTGTGTCCAGAGACCTGCTCAGGCACTCCTGTCACTGTGATAAAAGCACATTGACTAAAGTATGATAAGTATTAGGTCAGTTCAAATAGTTAATGTCGCCCTCAGCCACTCAGGTTTATCCCCTCCCTCCTGCTCCCAGTGACATGCCCTGTCTCTTGTTCTGACATTTGTTACTCTCCTCTGTGAGGCAGCTAAAATCAGTAATCCAGCAGAAAAAGAGCCCAGCAAAAAGAGGGATAATTTTCTTTTGGAAAGTCCATTTGAGCTGTCACATGAGAGGGAATAGATGAGAGGAGGGACAAGGAAAGAGAGGAGCAGACAACAAACTAGACTATCAGTTCAGTTTCCTGTAACTTTACCCTGACTTCTACCACCAAACTCCTTCACAACTTTCTGAGTACTCAGAGAGGGCTTGAAAAGCAGACATTTGGGTGAAACTTCTGGCTTTTCCACCAGTACTTTTTAATCTAGGTCACTACAGAAACAGCAAGCTGCTTTCCTCCTCTCACACAGTGCTAGCTGAGTCTTACTTTAAAAACTTGGTATGTTTAAATAACAGGAGGTTAAAAACATGCAATGAAATTCAGGTTTGACTGTTATCCTTTGGGGTCAAGGGATTTCTCTTGTATGTGACTGGAATACAGGGAGTATAAATTGATAGTAGATGGCGATATAAAAATTCTAATGCTTAGAACATACTGATATCAATCCCTTTTGATTCAGTTGGAGGATTTACTTCTTCCATGAGAATTTAGGTTTGCTGTTGCAGAATGCCAGCTGAGGCAATGCAGGACATAACAGGCACGAAGTGGACTCAGATTTCCATTGGTATGTTTGTTGCTGTCTTAGAATCATAGAATAGTTAGGGTTGGAAAGGACCTTAAGATCATCTAGTTCAAATCCCCCTGCCAGAGGCAGGGACCTCCCACTAAACCAATGCCACCCAAGGCTATGTCCAACCCAGCCTTGAATATTGCCAGTGATAGAGCATTCACAACTTCCCTGTGCAACCCATTCCAGTGCTTCACCATCCTTACAGTAAAGAATTTCTTCCTCATACCCAATCTAAACTTCCTCTGTTTAAGTCTGAAACCGTTACTCCTTGTCCTCTCAGTACAGTCCCTCATGAAGAGTCTCCCCCCAGCAACCCTATAGGCCCCCTTCAGACATTGGAAGGCTGCTATGAGGTCTCCATGCTTGCTTTAACTTATTTTTGCTATTGTATGCCAGAAGCAACAAGCCATCTCTGTCACAGCAAACAATATAAAATGTAGTCTTTTACATTAATGTGACTTCTTGATTATGGCACTGGTCTTGTCATTTTACTGTTTCTATGTTCTGCTTCTCAAAAATGTTTGCAAAGTAGAATCACGTTATTTTAAGTGCTGAAATAGCAGAACTGCCCCCCCCCAAATAAGGTACCACCCATCCGTACCACTGCAGATAAGCCCACAGAGCAACTTTTCAACATCAGCACCATGTAAAGAGAACAACAGCATGTGAGTACAACATAAAGCATATGACTAATCTTCATTCATTTTTTTCAATCCTCTCTCTTCCTGAAGAGCTACAGTTGCTGCTACCACACTAATTTACAATGCATTTAGGACCCAATTTGCCTTTACCTCTCGTGTTTGAAAGCACACCGCTTCTAGTGCAGCGAAGGCAATGTGGTTTTTATTTGTAAACTGAGTAAGGCCACAGATAATACTGTTGAGAAAAAAAAAAACAACAACCAGTTAGGACATACTTCTTCACCAGACTTACACCATTATTTCAGATCTAGGCCTTCCAATTCAAAGCTTATTCAGTTCTATCGTATGAGCACTACTTTTTAATATTAGCAAGCTTGTTTATCTTTAGTAAAATATCTCATCACTATTTTCCCGACAAATGGGTTCAGTGTCCAATTAATACAACTGCCATAAATTAAAATTTTATTGCCAATCTACATGCAGATGGGTGCATATTCACCTATACACACACACAAATTCTAGTCTTGAATGATCACTGATGATTTTTCGTTAAAAAATTATACCACTTATGGCTAAAATCTTCATAAATTATCTAGTGCTTTCAATTCTTAAGGAGAAGTCCAGCTGGGTCAGTGCTGTGCTCTAAATTCTTAAAATTGTTTTCAGATCCATTCTGATCATTAATTGCTTTTGCACCTTCAAAGAGATTTTTGGATATGAAAATAATCTAACCATAAGTATGCTGAATTCTGTCAATGTAGACTGAACCACAGAGCAAATAACTATCCTTTTATTCTGCTTCAACATCTGAGGAATAATGGTGTACTACACAGAAATGCTGCTACATTTGGTGTGGGATAGATACAAGCTCAAACATATTAAAGGACATTTTTAGTTGTTGTCATTCCAAAGATCAGTTTTTAACAGTTGAACAGTTAAGCACTTGATCTAAAAAACTGTAAAGAAATCTAACTCAAAGATTTTTTTATTTCTTATGTACAAAAAGGATCTAAATTAGAAAGATGCAACTACTATAAACCCTCAGGACATGATGCTCTTTAAGGTTTCTCTTCTCATTTTAGGAAAGTTATTTTCTATTTAGATTTGTTATACTGTGACTTCTGTGGCAAGTTGTGATTCCAGCAACAGTAGGCAAGCTCACAATAGCAGAAAAGACAAATAGAATTGTTTGAACTGGTAGTTCTAACTAGTACCAGGTAATTAAATCTTAAGTACAGGAAACAGATTAAAAGGGAAGGAGAAAAGAGTATTCAACAGACCGGAAAGGAAGCTGGACAAAAGGAGGAGAGGGAGGAGAAGTGGGGAGGAGTTAAGTAGCTTGTATCATTTGTGATAGTGAATGCAGCAGCCATGGGAAACTGAGCTCAAAAAAAATCATCAGAATTAAATTCTGCACTTTCTGCTTTTGTTGCATGAGAGCTCACAGGTATGCAGACCCCCTCTTGCTCTTTACTGAGATAAATATCCTTTCAGAAACAGAAATGCATGAGAGAGAAAAGCTGGCCTCATTAGTGGCAAGAATGATCAAACTATCTTGCACTTGTCCTGCAAAACACACAACCCAGCCCAAATGCTTTCCCTGCTTCCCTCCCCATGGTGGGGAGAGGAGGGTGAGTAGCTGAACTAGCTGATCCTTTTTCTTCTACTATCAACTGCTATTTTGAACTGGTTAAATACAAAAGAGAAAAACAGTTGGTCCTTGAAGATACCAGAGAATGATGTATCATGACACATCGCAGAAACAAAAAAAAAAACCAATCTCATATACCTGGAAGGACTAGTGAAAGTATTTGTAAAATCATTAAATCTCCCTGCAAATGCAGTGCTTAGTCAGATTCTTACCCCCTTGCACTCGGTTCCCAGTATGGTGCGTACAGTCCTGAAAATGCTGGCACAAAGTAGCAGCCATAAGAAGTCCCGACTTCTGCGGCCAGTTTTTCTAATGCACACACACAAACAGCCTTCACTTAGCTTTTTGCAACTGTACCAACACTTAAACGTGACATTTAAAGGTGTTAGTTACATAGGGAAAAAAACTCAGAATATGATAGGCAGCTACAAAAATAATAAATCCACATACAATCAGAAAATACAACTAACTCTGACACTCTGCTTTTTAACTAGTTGACCATGTAACAATGTGAATGGAAGATGGGGAAGAGGGAGCTGTGGGAAATGTAAAATAAAAAAATCAAAACTGAAAACCAAAACTGTGTACTCAATATTCTTAAGTAGATTCTGTGAGGTTTTCAAAGGGGCACCATGTGGGTAATGAATGCAACCTTCAGAGCAGTCCAAAAGGTCACATTTTACTTTCATCTAAGTCAAGGCAAGCAGCTGAAACTGGATCAAGACCAAAGGGAGTTAAGAACTAAATTCTCATTAATTTCAAATGGATTTAGAGTTCTAAATTCTCAGCTTACATATATAATCACAAGGCTAGCTAAGAGGAAATCTGAAGCTTCTTAATATCTGATTAATAACTCTGGATATCTGAACTCCCCAATATTAAAATATTTTTAATTTAAAATATTTCATTAAAACATATAGATCTGAAGAGGATGTAATGCTAATGTGCAGCTCCTTCCTATAAGAAGGATGGAAAATAGCTTTTTCTGCTTTTTTAAATTCATCCTGTTTGCAATGATCAGAGAAACACAGCAATAAAGAAAAGAAGTAGGAGAAATTATTCAAAAACTCTTTAGAAATGGTACATTCATACAAACTCTATTTTAAAAGCAGTGAAGGTAGAAGGGAGGACATGTTCAGGGAAACAGGAAGAGATGATGAAGTTCCACATGACTTTAAGAACACTGACAAGACTGAAATTCTTGAAACTCAAATCTTCCAAAGGTCTAGTCAAACTTGTGAAGCCAAGAGGTACTTTAGTGTTTCAACAGCTGGCTAATTCATGTGACAGTAGTTTATATTCTTCCATATGGTATGCAAAGCTTTCTTACAGAAAAATAGACTGATATTTTAAGTTTTTGCTTAATCTTTGGAGTTTTATGTAAAATTTGAATTCTAAATTTTACATCTTTGTATAAGATATAAAGTTATTAAAAATATGTAATTAATTGCTTTTTAATCCTAAATCTCGTAAATTGGTCACTTCCAAACTGCTACACTTGCATACTTTGTTTTTCAAAGTCTGATATATTCCTCATTTCTATAATGTCACGCTCCAGGTTGTTTCAGTTGAGCACAAGCTGAAAACATCAGCTACCCAAATGTTAAAGGATTAATGTATTCTTAGCCAAAATGGACTATTAACCTCCACAATTCCTCTAAATGGCAGCTTTGCAAACATTCCAGACATCAAGAAATTGGAAAACTTTCAGAATTTAAAACTTGAAACTCCAAATCATGAATACTTACCAATTTCCTGTGAAGTTTTAAGGATACCTAGATTGTCCCTCAGCCAACGAACAACAGCACCAGCTATTGCAACAGACCCCTGCAAGAAACAAAATCACTACGTTAGAAGATGGCAACTGATAGCTTCCTGTTCCTTCGTACAAGACTGGAGAGGAAAGGTAGCTGTGGTCTCCAGTTGCAGGTTTACAGCACTCCAAGAATGCTCACAACCAAACCATAAGTTTCTTGACAGGTGGAGAATGCCATGTAAAAGTGGCAGCCTGTTACACAGGCTTCATGTAGTAAATGGTATGTATTGCACGATTTTTGCTATGGGGGCAGTTACTATGACATTTCCTAAGCAGACTTTAGTCTGTCTAATTCAAGTCTTCTTCTGAACATGCCATTATGAGGTCCAGTCATCTCATCCTTTTTTTTTCTGATAAATTAAGATTTTTATGCTTTGATTTGAAAATACAAGACAGATTATGTCTAGAATTTAAATACAAATGATGAGACAGAAATGTAGGTACTTGTATGTACCAGCAAAATTGCTCTGTTGCCTCACTGAACAGCCCTGAATGGCTCCACCATGTCATAGATAAACAGCATGGCTCCCATCTCATTCCAAAGTCCAAAAGCCTACTAGACTAACCTTCAAGTAAAATGGGAGCAGCATTGTATTTTGATCCAAAGCCACTGCTAGAAGGAGCAGAGGTGATTTCTAACCAGCTAGCTATTACAATTACAAGATATGGCTTTGATGAAAAGAAAAGGCTGCATCTACATTTTTTGCCTCTGTAGTATCTAAACCAGCAGATTGTAGATGATTCTAGCATCGATACAGGAGAAAAGATGCTTAATATCTTCTGCTGAAACTGTTTCTTCAGACAGTAACATTAAAGACTTCGAGATAAGGAAGAAGCAAAGTACACATGCACATGTTATCCCAGAAGCACTACCACCATCACTGCTGGGCTCAGCCTTTGGCCAGTGGGTGAGTCTATCTTGGAGCCCACTGGAACTGGGTGTGTTGGACATGAGGAAATCTTCTGGCATCTTCTCACAGAACCCACCGTTTTGTAAGTGAATGACTGAGTGATGTGCAGCTGAAAATCTTAAGGCAGTGATTGTAAAGGGAAAGCTTTGAAAACAGATAAACTAAATTTTTGTATTCTGCTGGGTTTAGTGTGAGGTGTCACTGCCCATGGCAGGAGGGTTGGAACTAGATGATCTTAAGGTCCTTTCCTACCCTAACTATTCTATGATTCTATGATAAAGTCCCCTGCTACCAAAACCTTGGCAGGTACTCCCAATACATATACACTGAAAAAATAACCTTCAGAGACAACCTGCACCCAGCCTAGGATACATGTTGCCCCTTTTCCAGCCTACTGTATGGATAAAGCTGTTGCTGAAACAAACTATGATTTCTAGATGGCTGAGATGTTGATTTCCTGCATTTTTAATTCTCTCTGAAGAATGAGAAAAGTTCAGAGGAGAGAGTTTTTAAGGTCAAACTGATGGGTTATGTATGTATTTAAGCGTGAACATGGCTTCTTCATAGTAAGAATCAAAGAAAGCATGGTTTATGAAATCAACCGTTATGTCATTGAAGTGTAGTCTAAAAGTTTTATTTGTAATGCAGCAAAAAGTTTATCATCATTTAAACATTTAACTAAGGTTTTTTCCACTTATTAAACCAAGGTCTTATACAATACAGTTTTCATATGTATAATATTTTCTCCTTAGTAAAGAAATTTATGAGAGCACAAGTTTTACAGAAACTTACTCAAGAAGTGCTATTTCCTAGGTGGCAATGTAGGTTGTTCTTTATCAGATGAATGCATTCAGGTGAATTCAGAACAACACTAAGCTATGTGGTTCAGTTGAAATGCTCCAGCATTTCAGGGGTGCCATCCAGAGGGACTTCAACATGCTTGAGAGGTGGGCCAATGCCAGCCTCATGAAATTTAGCAAAGCAAAGTGAAAGGTCCTGGGCCAGGGCAATCCCAGGCACAGCTACAGGTTGGGCAGAGAAGTGATTCAGAGCAGCCCTGTGGAGAAGGACTTGGGGGTGTTGGTTGATGAGAAAATGAACATGATCCAGCAGTGTGCGCTTGCAGCCCAGAAAGCAAACCATATCCTGGGCTGCATCAAAAGAAGCATGACCAGCATATGTTCCCTTGAATCTGGAATCTTGAAACTGGCTATTTAAACAATTTTTTTTTTTTATTGAAAAATTAAATTCCTTAAGCGCTGTCTATCTTTTACTAAGTTATGGTTCAGCAGAAAACATGTATAAATATCTACCTCTATTTGTATTTTGGCTTGCCTGTTCATTTTCATTGCTCTTTTCTCAAAGAGGTTTCTGGTGTATTTTCAGAACATTTGAGCAAATTTTGCAGCAGGATCATCTTAATTCCTTTCTGTGTCACATTATAAAGCAACTTTTAAAAAACGTAAATACATCTTCAGTTGGTATAAATTCACTGTTGTTATTGGCTGCCAGATCAGGAAAGCAAGCTTTCTTTTAGTTCTAAACATAAGATATAGGCAATAATAAAAGACATTGGATATAAGGAAGAAATTCTCTACTGTAAGGGTGGTAAGGCACTGGAATGGGTTGCCCAGGGACGTTGTAAATGCTCCATTGCTGGTGGTGTTCAAAGCCAGGTGGGACAGGGCCTTGGGTGGCATGGTTTAGTAGGAGGTGTCCTGCCCATGGCAGGGGGGCTAGAACTAGATGATCTTAAGGTCCTTTCCAACCCTAACTATTCTATGATTGTATGTTTCAGCACGCAGAAATACAAACCACTCTCAGGACAGTTTCAGTTACTGCTTTAAGAACGTATGTTAAAAATAAATCAAACCTCTCATATCCCCGCACAAAATGAAAACCCTAAGGTTTGCAGAACATGGCAAATGCAAGATGAACTTTCCTTAGGAAAAGAAAAGGAAAGGCATACAGAGTCCTACATCTTAGCAAAGTACTGTAACCCACAAACTATTCTCCCAGTGAAAAAAATCCTGTGTGTCTGTCTATTTCACATGGAAAAATGTAGGCTCTGTACAAAAGCTTAATGTTAGAAGAGAATGCTATATGCATGTTTTGAGAATAGCAACTACTAGATCAAGCCCACAAAGCAACACAGATGGAAGAGTTCTGTTATTCCCAGCGAAGGTTTGGTGGCAAATAGGTACTCAGCTAATCTGTGCTTCAGAAGCAGAGCTTTAGAACAATGAACCCTGAAATTAAAGTAAAAATCCAATTTTCTATAGGATTTGGATGCCTCAGGGTTGTGTGGAGAACTGAAGAACTAAATTCTGGAAGTAGGTACTTGAGTCTCAGTAGGGAAAAAAAAGCTTAGTTTTTAGAAGCTTCTTGTTCCAGAAATATGATTTAGATTTTTAAAAGTTAGAAGTAAAATCCATTAGAATGAGATAAAAAACAAAGATATTTAGTTATGACTTTCATTATGAGAGGAACACTAGTACTTTTCCCCCTCTTTTTTAATCCCACTTCTAGTATAAAAGTTTTTCTGTTTCATTTATCTACATTTATTACATATTTAAAAGACTATGTAACATAAAAAATATTTTAGCCATCATGCCCTGAAACTATAAGTAATGCAATGTAGAAATATTTTTATTAGATTACATGATACAGATTGGAGATAAGGCTAATCAAAACCACACACAAGCCTTGAGGCACAGAAACTATAACAAAATTATTTTTATTTCCATGCAACTGAAGATAATGTAAGATAGTAGAGAAGTAAACAAGAACATGTATCACTACAAAAAGAAATAATTACTGGACTTACCTCTAGTGCATAACAAACAGGTTTGTCTCTGCCCAGTTTGTAAGCTATTGTGGTTAGAAGACCATGCTCAGAAAACACAGACTAAATGGGCAAGGGGGAAAGAAAAGGAAAAGCATGAACAGAAGCAGAAAATAGTTAAATAAAAATATCCAAATTATAATAAACAAGAGACAAAAATCTTCAAAGGAAAATCAAACAAACAAACAAACAAACCAGGGAAGTTTAAACGATGTAAATTATCAGCCACTCCAAATAAACACTTAAGTTAGATCCCTCAGATTACTGGTGTTAACTCTCATTTCTACAAGCTGCCTTAGATCTTTCTAGCCTCCTCATAATAAAGAATTGGGGTCTTTAAAAGGAGATGTGAATGAGAAGGAAGGCAAGGCTTTGCATTATTTATTCAATTGCAAAGAAAAATGGGACAAAATGAATGGAAGAAATAAAAAAGCCAACACAAGGAGAAAAGCATGTGGTTGAGTAACAGAACACGCAGCACTCCTGGGTGATATCAAGAAACATATACAAGGGAAGAGCAAAAAACTTGTTATAAAAATTTTTTTTTTGGAAACTTATGGAGCTAGGAAGTGGAGTCTTACTGAAACACTTTGAATAAATTATTCCTTTCTATTGTTTCAGATTTCAGCATTCATTTTTCCTTATCTCTAGCAATATAATTGCTTTTAATAAGAAAGGCTAACAGTTGTACTCCAGAGCTTAAATAAAGATTGTAAAACAAAAAGTGAACCAAAAAATGCAACTGACCTTCTGACCTGTATTGCACAACAAGAAACATCCTGTTCCATACCTAGCATGAAAGCAAAGAAAAGTTAAAACCAGGATGTTTAAAGGGTAACCTGTTATTGCAATTCATGAATCTGTGACTCCCTTTTGTAGAATCAAGGCACCATTTTTTGCCTCTTAATGGCTATGTTACCATAAACTGATGATAATATCATCTTCAAAAAGTTGATTTAAATGGAGTCTGCAGCTGAAAAATCTAGTCCCAAGCCTCTCTGTGACTATGTCTTGAATACTACTTGATCAAGGATTAGTACAGCTGAAAATGTAAGTGTGAATTCCTGTTTGGTGGCAGTGTTTACCGACTTCAGTTTAAGATGATTATGAAAGCTGCTTCATAAAATAAATATTTCACAATATAAAATTTAAGCTTTTAAAGGGAAAAATTAAAGAAATTTTGTTCCCGTCATTCAAAGATCACATCATTTATATGTGTGTATACACGTACATATAAGGATACGAATTAATAAAATTTAATTATTTATAATACACTGTAACTTATTCTAAAAAATTATTAGTTTCATATCTTCTTAATATGCTGAAAACTAATAGCTTAAAATAATATTGAGATAATCTTCAGTTATATTTGGAGATCAAAATGGTAAAGCAATAACTTAAAAATGTTAACCATCCCCCCCCCCCGATCTTGCTTTTACTGTTTTGTTTAGCTATATGGGTGGAGTTTTGTTTTGTTGCCGTTGATTTGGTTTTTTTTTTCTCAAAAGGTCTCTTGCATTATAAAAGTGTTTCTTATAAAAATACTTTGTGACAGCATTATTTAGAACCATGTTTGTTTTATTAAAATACAAGGCCACTAACCATTACATTGGTGCATAAATATCAAAGATGAAGTGAAGGTTAATTAGCAACAAGTATAGATTAATGTGCAATTAAATCTGTGAAAGTGCCATACTGTGTATGTACCTACATGCTCAGTTAAGCATGTGGCTGTAAATGGAACAGTAAGTCATTTAATCAGAGAGCTTCTCCTCAAATGAATGTTTGATTACACCAGCTGCCTGATTTAACTGACCATCTGTTTTTAACTAAGGGATACTAAAAGGCTCCACACTGACCTAGACACAGAAGCAAACCCAAGGAATGCAACTGAAATCAACCTTTCCCATCTAGCAAGGATGAGGGGTTTGTGTCATTCAAGTCTATGCAATCTAACTCACATGGCCACTATTTTATATAAGTCAGGACACTCTTTACTTTGTAGGTCAATAGAGTCAAAAGGTAGAGCTGTAGTTATGGGGTAAACACAAAAGCATTTGGCAGTTAGCTTGAAAGAGAATATAATATTAAACTCAAAACTAAACAGTCTGTTTATCTTCTACTTTCATAATAGCTTACGTATTTTTTGCCTGCCCATCTTGAAAACACATTTGCCCAACAAGAGCAGCAGACTGGTCACCCAAGCACTGAAAAGAGAGGTTTGTGGGTTTTTTAGCAAACATCTGCAACATCGATCACATGCATGAAAAAGAACATGAGCAGATGAACTTTAACCTACTAGTAGCACACAGGTAATTGGAAGTGAGGAGAAATCTACAAAGACAACCTGTGTTTTTTTACTACTTCTCCCTTTATAAGAACTGCAAATTAAATATGCTACTTCTGGTGAACAATTTAAAGAAAGAAAAATAAAAATCTACTATCCTTGTGCATATTGTATTGAAAAAAGCTAAAAGTCTGCTTAGCATTTCTGGATTATGTATAACTGAACTCTTTCTATATACAAAGCGGGCTTGCTTCCATTTTGTAATGTTACTCACTTAGAGATCCTAAGTTTGCAACAGCACTACAAATATGAATTAAAGCCATCACCTGTATTTCCACAGCCAGACCATAACTTAATAATGAAGAACCTAGTCAATTAATAATTCAATTTCAAAAGTTTAGTTCATGTTTAACATGAAGTAAAAAAAAAATCAACTTAATTTGTACCAAGATTACCCCATGTTAAAGGTTTTCCCAGTGATACGTTCATGCAGAAACAGGTTCTTATCCAACAATCTGAATTGAAGTACAACTTACCCCCGAAATTGGTACACCTGTCAAAGCTCCAGATTTCTGATTCACAAAGACAGAAAGAAAAACTCCAAATTAACTTTCCATGATTACAGTTGAAGACAGTGAAAAAGAAGCTAAACTTTTAATGTTCAAAGGAAAACAAAGAAGGGTCATGTAGGCAACATGGTTCAGTTAGAGTATGCAATGGATTTCAGCTTAATGTGGTTCATGACTATAACACTGAAAACCAGCAGGAAACTTGACCTCAACAGTTCTTAACATAAATTTTGTGGAAACAAAGTGGACAGAAAATTAGGTTCAATGTCATCTGTGCAATCAGTGTCAAGTGTAAAATACAAAAGTGTAAAATGGTAAAGTGGACAGAAAAAGTGGTTGTGATGACACACTAAACGAAGACAGATGCCTCACTTAAGACAGCATTTTAAGCCTCATATAGAATTTTTCCAAACATTACCACGTAGTTTTTTTTAGTTATATTTTTGCAACAGATATCATTAGAAATTTGTAACCTGACAATTTTTACTTTTTTCTTTAAGCTGTCTCTTTGCGCAATTGTGAAAATCCATTTTCAGTGAAGCCATGCAAGTGCATTTCCAATCTGAATCTTCTTCTTTATTTCTCATATTTAATTAACTGGATTTAGGTAATTCAGTTTATACATGCATTAAAATCCCCTGCCTGAATCTGGTTTTTCACTATAGCAGAATGTATGTTTGTAGACAGAATGGCCCGCTTTCCTCATTTACAAAGCAAGACATTTGATAGCCAGTAGCTGTATTTTTTTACTTCACCATAGAAAGATATATTCAAGAACCTGCAAATTAAAGCAAACACATACATCAAGATTTACATTTTAGAAACAACTTTGGCAGGAACTTTAATTGTAGTATCTCAAATTTGGAATACCTGCCAAATTTATTGGTCTAGAAGTGTGTTTTTACTGATCCTTAACCCAGTGGAAATGCACAGCATCTGAACAGAATGGATAAGATGTAGCTGGTCAGCCTAATGGAAGCCTCTACTCACCAGGCTAGGACAGATTTTCTACAGTCAGCAAAAGGAAGCAAAAGAAAAAAAAAAATGGAAGGAAAGGGGAAGAGAAACAAAAGTTCACATTTACAGTGACCAGCAATAGAGTTTCATTGCCAGGTTTCCATGCTGTTTCCATTTACCTCTCTCATTCAGCTTAATACAACTAACTCTCATCCTACCTTCACATTATTAACAGTCAACAATGACTTCTAGTGGCATCTCCATTAACAGATTAGTAAACATACTTACACTCCAGGCAAGTTAGAATTATATTTTAAATAAAATTCTCATAACTTTAAATAAAATTTTCATAACTTGTCTTAATTATAAAATGCTCTTCTATATTCTTAGTAAACAACAGAGCAAACTATCAAGAATGCAAAATCATAATATCCAGTTTATCTGATTCTGAAACTAATAAATTAGATGCCAATGTATCAGAACAGTTGTTGCTGCATTAAGTAAACTTGAAACCTCAGTCACTTGATAACAATGAATGATTTGCTCCTAATATTCACCGCTGCACTGGAAAGCAGTGTGATTAAAAAAAAAAGAATTAAGAGGATGTATTCCAAAATATGTTTTGATTAAGTGCTATGTAAATATACACAGCAAAAGAAGTTTGTTTTTCAAAAAGAAAGCAATCTAAGGTATTAATTGTGATTTTCCAGTTCACAAAAACAGACTAATCTTGCCCTTGGTTATGGGGAAATAAGACATCATACATCTTGTCCAGTCTTAGATCACGAAGACTTCCATGGTACCTTTCATAATTTTTTTTCAGAAGTAAAAGTACTTTGCTCTAATAATAACAATCTCACTCTTTCAATGTAGAATCGTAGAACCATAGAATAGTTAGGGTTGGAAAGTACCTTAAGATCATCAAGTTCAACCCCCCTGCCAGGGGCAGGGACACCTCCCACTAAACCATCCCACCCAAAGCAATGTCCAACCTGGCCTTGAACACTGCCAGTGATGCACATTCTCAACTTCCCTGTGCAACTCATTCCAGTGCCTCACTGCCCTTTTAGCAAAGAATTTCTTCCTCACATCCAGTCTAAAATTCCCCTGTTGAAGTTTGAACCCGTTACCCCTTGTCCTACCACTACAGTCCCTAACGTAGTCCCTCCTCAGCATTCCTATAGGCCCCCTTCAGATACTGGAAGGCTGCTATGTACCAATCAAACAGCATTCTGAGAGGTACTTTTTAAATCAGTAAGTAACTGTAATAAAAGAATAAAACTTTTATCTTTATCAAAAACCTCTCCCATCTTGTTTTGTCTATTTGATATTTAAAAAACAAGAAATAATTTAATATTTTACAATAGATAACACACTAATCATAAATCAAACAATACTGGTCTGGAAAAATCCATTAGTCTTAATCTATGCAAACTCTGAAAAATCTGTATTGATATAGTCATATTATTACAAGATTAACTTCATACAACACGAGAAAACATACCATCAGGCCATAAATCTCAGAGGAGCTTCGTACTTTTGGGAGTATTTCCATAGGAATATCAAAGAACCTGAACACAATACAAAATAATTTATATATATATGGTCAGTGCTAAAGCAGAAAGCATTTTCCATTTATTTTCTTAAATATCTTAAAGCTTTAAAGAAAAAAAATCCAAAAAAAAAACGTAAAAGGAACTTTGACTTCTAGGATTTAATCCATCACTGTATTTTTCCATTTCTTACAGTACATGACACTGAATTATGAAGTAAATCAGCATATATTTGAATATTTTGAGGACATATGTAACTCTTTCATGTGGGAAGTCATTCCTCTTCCAGTAGTATCTTTATAATATTGCTGTTAATAAATCTAAGTTTAAAATGGAAACAGTATCATTGTAAGCGACTTACAAATCTAATTAAGGTATAAAGAAACTATTATGTCATTGTTTCCGTGAACCATTCTTCCACCTAAAGAAAAAATCTGCTACTTTTAATTAATCTAGGCTGTTGCAATTTGGACAACTGGAGAACAATGAATCTTAACTACCAATGTAATTTACTAACAGTAAATGCAAGAGTAACTGCCATTCTTAGCCTAGATAAAGAGGTTCTTACTCCTAAATTAATCTCTTCACACAACACTTATAGAATCTATTTAAATAACAGTATTACTGAAAAACTGAGCTTACTGGCAGAGCTCAGGATCCCATTCCAAGGAATGAATGTTGAACAACATTGTTCTGCTGGCATTGGTTACATCTGTACAGTGAACACCTCCATTCTTTCCACCTGTCAAACTCTGAACAAAAAAAAAGATATATTAACAGTATTCATCAAGTAAAGAAAGAAATTTACTTAAATTTTAAAAAAATATTTCTGAATTCACTATGCTTTCAGCTTGGAACTGGGAATTCTGATATTTTTTCAACAACTAAAGAGGCAGACCTGTTACAGTGGAACAAAGACAGAAGAGAGGTAATAGGGTTACAACAGTATCTCCTGGATTCCTATAGTGCAAAGGTGGCTGATGCACATTTCTGAAGTCTGAGACTTTTCCAAAAGCACGAGCAAAATCTAACAGCAACCTATGAATGGTAAACTACATATAAGCACCTACCAAAAAAAAAAAAGAAGTAATAAAGGGACAATAAAAACTTCATCCAGTACGATTTACCACATGACATCCTTGTCTCTAAACTGGAGAGACATCAATCTGGCGATTGGACCACTTGGTGGATAAAGAATGGGCTGGATGACCGCATGCACAGAGATATGGTTAGTGACTCAATGTCCTGTTGGAAACCAGTAATGAGTGGCGTCCCTGAGGGGCTGGAGTTGAGACCAGTCTTGTTCAACATCCTTGTCAGCAACATGGACAGTGGGATTGAATGCATCCTCAGCAAGTCTGCCAATGACACTAAGTTAAGTGCTTCGATTGATACGATGAAGGGAAGCATTGCCATGCTTGAGATGTGAGACAATGCCAGCCTCATGAAGTTTAACCATGCCAAGTGCAAGGTTCTGCACCTGGGTCAGGGCAATCTCAGGCACATATACAGGTTGAGCAGGCAAGATGTTTAAAGCAGCCCTGCAGAGAAGGACTTGGGGGTGTTGGTTGATGAAAAAATGAACATGAGCCGGCAGTGTGCCCTCACAGCCCCGAAAGCCAACTGCATCCTGGGCTGCATTACGAGGAGCACGAGCAGCAGGTTGAAGGAGGTGATCCTGCCCCTTTACTCTGTTCTCATGAGACCTCACTTGGAGTACTGTGTGCAATTCTGGTGTCCTCAACATAAAAAGGACATGGAACTGTTGGAAC